>JBBMHQ010137964.1:0-19329 GCA_037834295.1 Postelsia palmaeformis
TAAAGGACCTCTCCTTCGGGCCTGTGTACGTACGTAAATATATTGAGCGTGCGGGCTAGCACGGTATTAGTGTTTTTCTCTGTCCGCGAACTGTGTTTTAACCATCAAAATTTGCGTGGTGCAAAAATACGGTCAGCGCCGAGACTGCTGCTGCTGGGTGTCGAACGCGCCTGTTTGCTGTTTGATGCCGGCATAATCTCTATTCTTAGTGGTGCCAGGTAGGTATGATATGTACTACTGTCTGCTGTTTTGTTTGTTGCGGGAGATGTATTTTAGACACCTCCAGTTTGTTGAATTCACGTTGACGGCGGACGACGTTGCGTTTCTTGAGAACCCCTAGTGTACGTACGCGTCCTCAACCCTCCTGGCAGTTGACAGAAGGGGACCTGACGCTATAAACATGGACGAATACTTGAACTGTACAGCAATCTACTGCGTGATTGGGGGATGACACAATGGTTGGTGTCCGAGTTACAACGATGGTTGATGCAAGGAGGCGCACGTCACGGGGGCACAACATAATCCTACCCGTATCGCCGGGCGCTAACGCTGCTCGCAGTCAGTCGAGGACGCGAAAACTGTGGTTGTTTTACCGTAGTATTAGTGGTGTCATACAGCAGTATCTCTTAGAAGGGGTCCCGAAGGCGTTAACGGATGGCATCGTTCACACATGGCGCATATCAGATCAGATCATCACAGGTAGTCACAGGTCATCAGATCAGACCATGAAAAACGCTATCCCTTTGAAGGGGTCCCAAACGGGTTAACGTATGGCATCGTTCCCACACCGCACAGATCACCCAGGTAAAATAATATCATCATAGAGCAGTATCATCATTTATTTATCTGATGATTCAGATCTCTCGCCGGTAGATAGATCGCCGATTAATATTTTCCGCTCGAACCAGACCATGTGTGCCGGGGGGGGGTACCCATGTGTTGCTTGCTTTAAGTCCTTCCACCGGTGACAATGCAGCCCTTTGGAGACGAAGTATACCGTTCCTACTCACGATAGAAACACCTCTAACAGTTGGGCGCTCGTTACGCTGTGTTCACGTGTGCCGGAGGGAGATCTGTACGACACGGCTCTTGCGCACATGCTTTCCGCACGAATGGAAATCTGCACGATACGTCCCTTAGCACAGCCCACTATTAAAAGAATGACAGATGAGCGATCTGCAGTTGATGATCTACTCTGTGTAGTAGATAGATAGATTATCGCGATCGATCTGACCTGTGCCCCATGTACGACAGTTTAGTTCCATTTGAACGTATGCCCATGTGGTTCAGAGCCATGTACAGCATCATGACAGTATAATCATTGTGCCACTACAGCAAAGGCCTTGGCCCATTTTGTGAGGCATCTATACTGCTGTTTCGGGCGTTGTGACCAGAGGAGAGGCCTTCCCACTCGTACTCTTGTGTGTGTGAAAAAAAACGCGAGAGGTGACGGTGTTGGAAGGGCAGAGAGAGGTGCCTCCAATTGCGGGTGCTTCAGCGATGCTGGCCCTGGGAGCTGAGTGCGGTCATCCAGCTAGATGATATAAATAGGTGGCTTCAAGCTAGATTCCTAAGAGTTTTATTTGAGGTTTTCGTTCGCCACCAAATTCATTTGATAACTCTGAGGACGTTTTTTTAAGGCGGATATATTTTGAAGCGTAGATTTTGAGGCCGATTTTCGACGAACCCCGGGATCTGTCAAATAAATAAATACTAAGACTGATAGAATTTATGTCACCAGCCAGCCCCCACCCAACAAAAACGCCATGCCATACAGTACGACGAGCACTCGTACGTACGCACCACCTCAGCATCGCAGACCGGCTTCACACCAGTATCAGCACACACACCCCACACAGCCGCCGGAAGCCCCTCAAAAACAGATAACATCAATATCAGCAGCAGTATGAACAGGACACACAACCACACACTGCTGTAGTAGGGCCCGACAATCAATCAGCACGAGCGCCCTAGGATGTGGAAAGCACTAGTATGCATAATTGTTCGCCTATATCAGCATAAAAATGAGCAGTCACTCGCGGTGCAATATTCTTTCATGTTACGCACCGGGTATGATACACGTCTGCGTGCTGTTGTTGCGTACCAGGTATATTCGTACTTTTAGTGCGGCATTGTAAGGACTTAAACCGTCGAGTTCGCACAGCATGGGTGGGTGGGTGGGATCGATTTTCAGCGCTCGGTTCTTCCAAAAATATCGAACAAAAGAGGCATTCTTGAGAAGATCTGGTCGACGGAGAGCCTTCCGATAATATACATTTCCGACTTTTTCTTCTGGAACCCTTATTTATTATTCATTGCCCTCGATGATTAATTCAAGCGTTGTTCTCAGTTTGCTTTTTTTTTGGTGTGAAGTCAGTCGCAGTCGGAGTTGGTGAGAGTGACAAGAGAGACCAGTCGGCACCGGCACAAATGGCACCCCAGCAGGCGGGGCTTGGCTCAGACTGAATGTCTGCGTGCTGGCTATCGGTACTACTTTGTGGTCGTACTGGGCGTGGATATGGGGTGTTTGTCGTGGTTCATAAAGTGCATTCGACATGCTGAACAACAGAAACGAATTGTAAGGTCCCCAACAAGCAGTTACAAAGTAGTAATCGACAGACGAATACGTAGACAGAAGATGTCTGCACCACACGGAGGATTGTCAAATAAAAGCGAATTAAAAGGTCCCGAGCAAGCAGTTCCACCATCACAGGAGATCTCTGGTCCCTATCCTGTACGGAAGAGATTGTCGTGCCGTCTAATTTTCAACTATTTACTGCTTGCTGTGCAAACTATTTACCAAAACTCGATGCGATATCTATATTCGTTCGTTCATTGTTGGTACAACATCAGTATGGTATTTATCTTCGTTCGTGCTCGAGTGCTTTGTCCGGGGCAGGCTCTTTTTGTGTCCTCGTATGGCTGTGCGGTCAGAGAGCTGGCAACGCTCTCTACCATCGCTCGTCGCGGGCTTGCTCCTCCTACTCTGTCGCCTCGAAGGCATGCTCTTGTGTACTTACTTGTGGTCTTGGTACAGCGCTAATACATCGATCATAGGAACGTACTACTGTACTATGACTCCGAAAATAAAAGGGATACGGACAGACAGACAGACAGACAGATTTGCAAGTACAAAAATAGAGACTCACTTTTACAAACTGAGAATTATCGTTGTTTTGGAAAAAACGAGAGCTAAAAATCGATCGCACCCCTGCGCGAACCAAACGCTCCTTACTTTTCTACGGAATACCGTGGTTATCACAGTCCCCTCGTATGATACGACCTGATTAATATCGGCTCCTTCCGGTGTAATGTCGGATCTAATCTGTCGGTCCGGACCGTCCGCACAAGCACCGATGAAGAAAGTAACTCATTTCCCCTCGATTAATAAGCCGTTATACAAGTCAGTGCTTTTTGCACCGTCTCCCCGTTTTCATTTTCACCGCGTTCAACCACTCACTACCGCAGTCCCGTTTCGGGGACAAACTCCTTGAAATTAGAGTGGTCTGTCCCCAAGGCAGGACAGCAGTCCTAAAAAGCTTAATAAGGCCACACGGGCGAGTGGCTCTGTACCCTCAACTCTAAGCTGGACTCGAAGGTAAAGGTTGTTGGCTCAGCAGAGCAAAGCTCGTACTTATGTCGGTGAGTATCTCGGTTGACCCAAAAAGCATAAAAGGTTGAGACTGCAAATAACTTCGTACAGGGTTGGTAGTTAGTCACTCACTCGGCTGTGAGTGACTCAGAAAAAGCCGCTAAAACGGATGGGCCCAAAGAAAGCATCAAGGCACGAACCATAGTGGAGTGGGGCGGGGGCAGCACCCGCCGTGTCGCCCCGGGTTTGAGTTCCTACTGGGAGGGAGCGGGAAAGTAGGGCGAGAATAATAAATGGGATGGAGAGGAAACAAGGCGAGAAGAAAACTGCGAAAAAATGCGTTACGGCTGTATTCACGCCCGCGGCCAAGCGGCTCCGATGAACCGCTGAAACGGAAGGATGGCGGGAAAAGAAAAAACCTACGAGTACGCAACCTTCGTCTCCACCGCCGTACGATACTTGTACTGGTGGGTATGATATATTATCACCCTGACTTTGTTTTGGGAAGAAAACAGTGGCGATACGTGAGCGACATGGGGCATCATATAGTGGGGCATTGGGCATCACACAATATTGGGGTCGATGCATCAATTTGGTTGGTATGAATACTTGGCTCAACAGTAGTAGTAGTAGTAGAGGATAGCGATGCGTGGGCGCGTGGAGCTGGTGAGAGACAGCCTCAATGGCGGGAAGGGGCTCCCTTCATACCCCCCCCCCGCCCAACCAGCCGTGCTCGTAGGGAGCTGTTGCGATTGATGCCCTTCTCTATTATAGTAGCTGACAGTGGGTGTTAAGGGTAGCGGGCCATGCTCCACACGTAGTCTTTAGTAACTAACAGTGCGTGAAGGGTAGCGTGTACTGCTCCATACGTAAAACTTTTTATCATCTACAGATCACCTACAGATAGATCATGATCTACTGTAACTGTTGTAGATCATCTGGGTCCTAACCTGCCGTTAAGAAATACTGTGCAGGATTTGCATTGGATACGTTTCATCGTGAAAAGCACAGATCCAAACCATACATAGCAGCAAATATGTGTGCCAACAACATGCAGGTCGTGTTGTACGTCTCCCGCAGCATATGATGAGCTACTACTACTGCTGCTGTACGTGGAATACACAAATCAGAAAGGACGAATTGGTGCGAGGGTTTCCTTTTGTTTCCGAGGTTTTCCTCTTCCGGGAAAATTGTCAGTGATCAATGTTGAAGATCAAGCTGCACATTGTCGGATGGCAAGAGAAATAATAATCAGAAATGTATATTCCCTGAAATAACTAAAGGAAATCATGAAGTCAGTGGAGATCGGTGCGATATTTTCGATGCATGTATGCACTGCTGTTTCAAGTTGCATGCCTATCTTGTGTCATGGTGGTATTCGCCCGCACCTCGCCTTTTCCCCCGCACCCTATAGGGACCTTGATGACGCAAACAGGCGTAGGCGGTTTTGTTCGAAGAAAAACGGGGAAAAAAACAGAACTCTGTACGTAGACAACCCCCCCCTGGCTACATGCGCTCGTATAACAATCCCCGCGGGCACCTTCGCACGCACCCTCTTTTTCCAGCTATCATTAATCCAAGTATGAACCGTTTTCCTACCACCACCACCACGAAAAGGTTCTACGAGGCAAACTAAATCCGCGGGCGAAGAAGCGGGGAAAAGGGGTAATTACTACTCTGCTTGCCGGTGCATACTGCAAAAAAAAAAAGGCATGCAAAGCTTAAAGAAAAAGCCCGCAGGAAGAATAGGCTCTGAACCGCTCAAAACAGTGGACACGAAAAGCCAACCCCCTCTCCCCCTCAACCATATAGCAGCACCAGCCAAGCAGAAAGAGATGGGATGAACCACTTGTATGGTCTTTCTCCCCCGCCACCGTCATCATGCTCGTCTGAAGCGACCTCCTCTTCGTTCATAGGGAGGTCCTCCCCTACTCCCCCTCCAACCATATAGCAGCACCAGTCAAGCAGAAAGGGATGAGATGAACTACTTGTATGGTCTTCCTCCCCCGCCACCGTCATCATCCTCGTCCGAAGCGACCTCCTCTTCGTCCAAAGGGAGGTCCTCCCCGACTTCGTCATCCCCCTCACCGAAGACTCCTGCCTGGAAAAGGTTGAAAAAATTCACACGAACGAAAAAGGAAAAACAGAGGATATCGGTCCAAGTCATGGACATCATATATAGACACACGGCATGAACGCGCTGATAAGGAAGAGGTCTTGGTGAGCAGCTAAATCGTAAGTCGAAGAAGCCTACGTATTACGGCAGCGTTACGGGGGGGCATAGTTATTTAATACTGAGTAGGACCGAATATTGTTACAAAAAATATGTAAACATATACCTGGTAGCTCTGTAGTGTGAAACGTAGGTCCTTTTGACTATGCTCGTCCGTTATAGTACGAGCACACTGTATATGCTTAGTGGCGAGCTTTGGAAGTTTGTACTTTTTTGGCTGTTTTTTGGTCAAATGTAAGAACTTACAGCTGAACAGTTGTGCTCAGCCGAGGACGGTTGAATGATGTCCCGAAATAGAGGTAACATTTCCATGTGAATACTGAATGAAAAAGGCCTCTCTCTGTGGTTCGGGTCAGAGTGGCGTACCAGGTACCGGTATGATATATCGTGGCCTGTATGGCGAGTCTATGCTCGATTTCTTGACACAACACCATACACCACCAGCCTCACCTGTCGCGTACTGCATACCAGGTGTAGGATAATAGGATAGGGGTTTTTGTACAGCTTTTTGACGGACGGACGGGGGGGGGGGGCTGCTCCCCCCTGAGTTGAGGAGCTTCCAAATCTGGCTTGTGCTTTGCAGTATTCTGCGTCATGCGTCACACACCTATGGCGGCTTACTATGCAAAAAAAAGGGCGGGGGGGGGGGTCCCGGCCATCCATACAGCTTTCCTCCGCCCTACCGCTTAAGGGCCCATTTTAAGGGGGACCCTTAGGGCCCATTTTACCGAGGAACTTTCGTTGGGCCTAAATTTACAGTCCGAATTGTTTTATGATTGTGTAACTACTGTAGTACCCCGTTCCCCCATAGGACCCAAATACGTTTTTGTTTTTCGAAATCAAATTGTCTTTTTTTTAAACAAAAATTATTTTTCCAACTAAAGTTCCCAGTTAGTTGGGAGTAAAATATTTAACTTCAATGAAATTTAATTTGGTATCGAAAAAAACTTGTTTGGGTCCTACAGGGCAACGGCGTACTACTGTAGTTGTCAATAAAAAAATAGTCGGAATATAAATTTATTCGCAACTGAAGTTCCTCGTTAAGATGTTCCCTAAGCTGTTTGGAACTGCCGTCCCGTTTTGGGAGATTAATTATTTTCAATCCGAGTGTCGCCAGAACAGGGCTGCAGTGCCTGACAGGGTTAACCTACTCAAGAAGTGCTGTCCTGAAAGGGCCAGCCTCCGCTTTGGGGACAAACCAACCTGGATTTAGCTACGAAGCACCATTTCAGCGGGAACAAGGCATGCCTTGCAGATATTGGACACGTAAAGGAACTGAGGATGACGGGTCTCTTATAAGTAAAAGTGTGCCCTCAGTATACACAACTTCAAGATATCGCCCAAGGTGCGTCGGTGCGTTCCGCCTTCGTAGACGCCAGGTGTACCGAGCCACCTAGTTGTGTGTATGTATGTACTGCGCTCCGCACCACGAAACACACAGCAGGGAACACATGATCGGGGCGTTCGCCCCACATTGATCAGCATCAGGTGTCGGCACCACCCCACACAGCGTGTGTGTAGCGCCTTCCGTTCGTCCACCACTACTGGCTATATGAACATTTCGTTTCACACCCTATGCTTATCATACAGACCATACAGATCATACAGATCATCCAGATCATCTCCAGATCATCCAGATCATCCAGATCATTTACAGATCATACAGGTCATACATATCTTACAGATCATACATATCATGATCTGCATCATCTATAGCTCCTCAGCTGCCGTTGTGATAGATCATGCTCCCACCCTGTGACATGAGCTACTGTTGTAGGCATACAAGAGGGAGGATAAATCGAAATATCTAGATCATGAAGCCGGAATCGATGATCTGCCACATGATCTGTCGGATAAACTGTCAAATGATCTGTCAGATGATCTGCCAGGTGATCTGTGAGATGATATTTGAGATGATCTGTCCGAGATGGTCTGTCTGAGGCGTGCAAGGGTCTTACCTGCGCAGGGGGTGCGCTCGTGGGGTCTAGCTCCTCGACGGGTACCCCAACCTCCTTGCAGACCCTGACCAGCACGCCGTGGTCGAGGTAGGGATCCAAGACTATGCCTCGGTTCCGCATACTGCGGGGTGGAGCACAAGGACATATCAAGCGGAGTTGCAGTATTAGTTGGCCGGGTTAACTACCCTCTCGGGGACTTGAGCGAGGGGAGAGTTTTTTGTTTTTTTTCTCGAGGTAACAAGTGACGACCTGCAACAACGGTTGATGCGTGATTGGGAGATGCCTCAATGGTTGGTGCCCCCCGAGGTACAGTGCAAGGAGGCGTAATAGCGCGGGGAGGGGGGCGAAATGATCCTACCGGTACTGCTGGGTGCTCTGTCTCAAGATATGGGGACCATTTACATACTAATATTCAATGCAAACATTCCTTTATATTGAGGGACGGAGCGGTAGTTTTTGTTGCTGTTTCAGCCGCTGTCTCGGGGTCTCGATCGCGGTAAATTATACCAGGTATGCAGTAAGGGAGTTTGGGGTTTCGTGCGTAGGTTTCTTTATTCTGTCTTGGTTTTCGCTTGATTTTAATATTTTTTCCCCTCCTGGGAAAATGTTCAGCACTACGTGATTTCACGTTGAAGATGCAATGCTACACGTTGTTGAGGATGGTAAACAGAATATCCACTACCCATTATCCATTATCCATTATCCATTATCCATTATCCATGTTGACGCTCGCGTCAAAGGCTCTTATCGAATACCGGTACCTTGTTCATGGCCGAAAACGTTTGGAGCGGGCCCTCATCAGTAAAACTTTGAAAACCCCCTCCCCCCCCCCGTAGCATGCGCGATCGAAGCATCTACACCTCGTGGAGATCATCTGGCAGATCATCTGGCAGATTTTCGACTCCCAATTTATGATCTAGATCTTTCACCGCACAGGTGTATTCCCGATCTTGTACCAGCATGATTTGCAGTAGCACAGCACATGCTTCCTGTAGTATGCACATCCTGCACAACCTCTCACAACAGCAGGCGAAGAACTAGGAATATCTAGATAATGATCTATCTGTAGACGATCTGTGCGATCTGTATGATCTGCCGGGCGTGTGGAAGTATCCCAACTGAAGGAGTATTTGCACAACGATTATTACGATGGAATATAGTGAGCAGGACCAAAAAAGCTTGGTAAAAATACTGGAATGTATAGGCTTTTGTATAGATGATAGGTCCTGATTATTACAGGCCCCAGGTTTTGGTAAAAATAATGGCGGTACCCTCACGGATGTAACCTCCCTCGACATAAGGGAGTACTAGCAGCGGACCCTGCTTGCCAAATCCCTCCGCATACCCAAAAGGAACGAACGGCCCACGAGAAAACCCCGCACACCTCGAAGAGACTATCTATAGATCATACAGATCATACAGATCATACATATCATGATCTAAATAATCTAGGTGCTCTAGTTCCTCGCCTACCGTTGTCAGGGGTTGTGCAGGATTTTCCTTCTAGAGCAGATAGACCCAACCCAGGAGACGGGTGCTATAGAGCATGCCGACTATCACACAGGCCCCACCCGGCAGCATGAGCTACAGATCATACAAATCTTGCAGAGTCGAAAATATATCTGTCTGCCTCGAAAGATCTCGATCATGAACTGTGGGAATGATCTGTAGATGATATGTACATGGTCATGTACATGATATGAACCAGGTGTCTGCTTACAAATATGTAGAAGTTTCCACAAAAAAATTGCGACCCCCCCAGCGACGGTGTATTATTTGTCCATGTCGTAAAAACTAGGCGTACACCCATCCTGCGCTTCTCCGCCCCGATGTTTTACCTCTTTTTTTCTTGTTCTACCCGGTATTTCGATGTGTTCATGCTATCCTAATTTTGGCTCCAACTATTCTGCCCGTCACGCTCCTCAACGAAGTCAAAGCACGAAATGCCACAAAAGCCAAAACAAGAAAAAATGGGCAATCTTAATCTCTGCGAAAAAGGTACAAAAGTCGAAATAAACGAGGCCATTTTTTGTGGTACTGTACCTTAACGTGCTCTTCGAATATAATATATATATATATATATATATATATTATATATGGCTATGCAGTATGCTGAATGCCATATAAATATACCAGCGAAAAAGTATTATGCGAACTTATAAATGTTTTTTATTCGCACTTACGAGGCCTACACTCTCACGGTCGAACGCAGTCTCTCTAATCTACTATTAATGTTATGTCGTTCCTACCTCGCCATGAGGGAGTAGCACTGCTGCCACTCCTCCCGCCCGAAGAAGTGATCGACAAGCGCCGCGAAGACATCCCCCGCTCTCATGGCGGTCTCCAGCTCCTCGTTGACCAAGAGCTGCTGACACACGGCCGCCATGCCATCGGGGTCGTCCTTTGCGAGGCGCCGCGCCTGCACAAACCTGCACCGGTTTCAGGAGTTGGTATCAATAGTGCTCACGGAGGGCAAGCATAGGCATAGATAGCAGGAAAAACAATGTTTGTTTTTTTTTTACAAACGAGAAAAATAGTGGTCGCGTTTCGTACAGCAAGATGTACAGCAAGATCTCGTCGTATTAACCTGGGCGAACGAACTTTCACATTGTTACGTATCAACCGGGTACCGGGTACTGGGTGGTGGCGGTACGTACGTACGTATGCACGAGCCGCATGTTTACGGTGGGAAAAATGATCATAATGTTTATTTTTTTTTGACAAACGACGGAGATGTTCGCGTGCAAACAGTGACCAGGAGTCGGGGGAGGGAGGCTTTGTTTACTGTAAGACGTCGCGCTTGTTAATATAATCGTGCATATGCATGATGCATCAGCCGGCTGGTGGTGGTAGTAGGAGTCGCATGTTAGCATGTTTCACGGGGAGGGGGGGCGTGCAAATAGTCAAATGACATGCAGAGCACCCCCCCCCCCCCCGCCCCCCCCTCTCCGACGACTCTCCACACTGATTTTCTCTGCAACAGGGAGAGGCTAAACGAGCGATAATCCCTTTTAGGGGTGGCGCCTTGTTTTCTACCAGGTAGGGTCTTTCTGTAACGTAACACGAGGAGTTCGATGGCTCTCACCCGAGGCATGCCTTTCGAGGGAGTTTAGCTCGCGATATCCGTCCAACCTTTCCGTGCGCTCATCCTGACAACAAGAAAATATATAATACGTACCATATATAATAGGTACTGTAGAAAATAGTACTCACCGATAGCCTGAAAGTTGCTTACTTGAGGAGCTCACCCGATCGAAAATTATTGTATTAGAAAGCAAAAAGTGCGACCTCTGCTGCCGTGGCACGAGTAAAACGCCAACGAGATGCGTGCATGGAGAACCCTGCGAAGCTTTATTTCTTTGTCCAAAGCCACCATCATATTGTCGTCGCGTGTATCCCTCTCATGGTTTGGAGAAGTTATTCTCAGCTCGGCTCGGAAATTTATCCCGCAGGGGGTACTGCAATCTTATCACATCGGGTGATAAGGGGTGTGTTATCTTACCACACGGGTTACACAGAGTGTGTTTTCTCATCGCACGGGTGATACGGGATGCGTTATCTTATCGCACGGGTGATGCGGGGTGTTGCTATCTCATCACACGTGTGCTACGGGATGTGCTATCTCATCACATGCGTTATACGGGGTGTGATATAATATCACACGTGTGATACGGCGTGTGTTATCTTATCACACTTGTGATATGGGTGTGTTATCTTATCACACGGGTGATACCGGTGTCTTACATTATCACACGGGTGATAGGAGGTGTGTTATCTTATCACACGTGTGATACGGGTGTCTTATTTTATCACACTGGACGATACGGGTGTGCTATCTTATCACACGGGTGATACGGTGTGTGCTGTCTAATCACACTTGTGATATGGGTGTGCCATCTTATCACATGCGTTACACGGGGCGTGATATATTATCACACGTGTGATAAGGCGTGTGTTGTCTTATCACACATGTGATATGGATGTGCTATCTTACCACACGTGTGATACGCGCTATGTTATCACACTGGGTGATACGGGGTGTGTAATCTTATCACACGTGTGATATGGGTGTGTTATCACACTGGGTGATACGGGTGTGCTATCTTATCACACCGGGTGTGCTATATCATCACCTCGTGTCATACGGAGAAAACCGACCTACACTAGTAAGGTACACACACTTTTTCGGGGAACTAACCACCTAAATTTACACCAGCCAGCACCATGGGAATATTTTCAGCGGTGGAAGCAACACAAAAAGCTCCACGTGCTTCCCATCGCTGATATTTTAGCGGTCGACGAGAGGGGTACATTCATTTTTTGTTCAAGAGACGGTGGCATCACCGCGGGGGGGGGTCGCGGGGGCGTTGCGGAAATGGCGGCAAAGTTGTCTGTTGATGCAACGACAACAAAAGCTCGTGCGCTTATTATTAATAAGAAGCTCGGGGGGATCAGCGGCCGGTGTGGGGACACAAGATGTGGTCCACCCCGGATTGCAACAGCGGGGTCACGGGGGCTACGTAGGCAGATAGGCTACGTGTTGCGATAACCGGCCACACCATGTACTGACGTGATGTCAGGAAAGAATGAACGCTAACGTGATGAAATAAGTTGCATCGTCGCATTGTTTTCGGGGAGCCGAATTGATCAGGACCGACTGTGCACACACACGCAAAACTGTGAATATAAATTAAGGTATGTTTGCTGAGCATGCTGAGTCCTGATAACCATGTTCCGCCGGAATAGATTATGAAGACACGGCGTCGCGGATGTGGCGGGAGTGGCAGGGAAAGGTGCCATTTTTGTTCGAGGGCTGTGCGTTGGCTGGGCTTCACGGACATGACTCTGGGCACGAATGTAAAAATCTCTTATACACAATTTTGAAGACCCAAAGATCCTTACTTTTTCGGCCAGGGTGATATCAATAGTTCTAGTATTTCGCGGACGAAAGTCAGTCAATTAGCTGACGTGGACGGAGTGCATGTGCCTCATTTCTTCGCATTGTTAAGTTTTTTTTGCCTCGTCAATATATAGTCGTATGCGACCTCCATTCGATTTGTTTTTTTGCTGTTGTTTTTTATCGTCCGGTGGATTGGCAAAAACGTAAAGCTTAAGGCAACGCCCTTTGAGGGCAAACTGACCCGTTGAAGGCAAACGGCAGTCCCGTTCTGGAGACAAACCATTGAAGTTCTAAGCAGCAGTTTACCCCTAAAGTGGGACCGCAGCCCTACCGCTGTAAGAGGGGTAAGCTCACCACACTTTCCACGTTGAAAGGTGCATACACACGTGTCATGTTTTCTGTCTTGACCCGGCTATGTCTTTGCGCTACCTGGTTATCCCTTTATGCATACACGACAACGAGAGTTTCAAGTGTTAGTTTTATTTTTTTTTCGAGCGAGAGGGACAGGACAGAACCAACTACCACCTATCCCCCAAGTGGCCGAACCAAGGCAAAACGAAATGAATACAATCGACATCACACCGCAGCACCGGTCGACACGCTGAAAAATGCGGGAGCTATAACGTGCCGCCTCCGTATCCCCTGTAGTGCCATACATGCCCCAAATACATATTGACAGCGAGGCGGATTTTCCCATGGCTGCTCAGGGGTCATTAGCCGACCCGCGGATTGGGTTAGGATTCGGCATCTCACGAAGGGGTTGGGCCGGGTCGGGCCAGGTCGGGTCAGGAGACCTCGAAAATCTCACGCGTTGGGTTGGAGTCGGAAAAGGTGACCCGACCGGCGAGTTTCGATCCGCCCCCGACGAGTTTGACCCGACCTGATCCGTGACCAGCCCTGTTTTCGTTTTTTTTATTCAACCCATCACACACCTTTCGACGAGGAACACCCGCTTGGTGAGCTGGGTCAGCTTGTCCCCCGCCGGGCCGGCCTTGGTCAGCTGCTTCACCGCCTCGTTAAGGGCGTCCAGCGCCTTTTCATAGTCGCGATACTCGTCTATTTCCACCTGTCCATCGATATTTGCAACGTAAGCAGGTAGCGATAAAACAAATGCGCTTATTTTCGTGGTCATTTGTAGGAAAAAGAGGCAGCTTTGATAACGTGCGTACGAGCCAAGGAGGAGGGAACTCCTCAGCAACGTCGTTCAGTGTTTTCTCTTCGACAAACCGCCGCATCTTGCTTGCTTTTCATCCGAAGATACCCAGAATGACAAGCCCGCACTATTTTGCTCCCGCCTCGTTTTGGAATTAATTCTGGCGTGAATGAAAGATAGAGTATCGTAGATAAACGCATAGAGTGGAGTAGACATATAAGGTTGATAGACCTTGTACACAGGGTTTCTATGTCTTCGGGGGTTTCTTTTTTCAGGGGTGTTTTGATTTATCAACGTTGAAGCTCATGCTGCACATTGTCGGATGACAAGCATAATAATATCATTAATAACAATGATAATAGTAATAACAATAATAATAACAACAAAAATAATAGTAACGATAATATTTTTAACAACGATAGTAATAATATTATTTAAAAAATAAAAACCATAAAAAGGAAGGGCTGAAGTGTGAGGCGCGCGGTATAGTATCGGCCTTCTCGTATGTAAGAAACCTGGAAGCAGATGGTGGGCTACTATCTTTAACATCCTTGCTTAGGCCGAGCGAGAAGGGGGACCATAGCAAGTAGGACCTACTTTTCACACCAAAGCCTATCTATTTACCTACTCTTGCCTACAAAACTTGGCCCAATTTACTATGCCCCCCCGTAATAGGCGGCGACCGTCTAAGCTGGCTGACATACTTTCGGCTGAAAAGGAGTCAGTAGAATCGATCATGAGGGGGACTGCGTTATTATAGGTATCATTTTGTCAAGTATCAAGGTCTGAGTGATAGCACCTTCCATGTCTCAAGTCGTTGGGTTCTAGTGTAGTCACCCTTGGTGTATATATGGATGGTCTGACTTGGAATGAGAGCTGCGCTCCGTCAGATGGACATTCGAATAAGCACGTTTCTAGCAACTTGAGGAGCGTCCAAGCTTAATTTCTCAAAGTGTGTTTTCTTAGGAGAAGCCCGACACAGGCAATCGGAGAAATGGGGACGGGGCCTAAAATGAGAATGGACGTTTTTTTTAGAAAGCAAACCAATTGTGTACAACTCTAAGAAAAAAAGTTGACAGTCCTGTGAGGCTGTACAGCAGCCTTCGAGTGAGCTGTCGCTCAGGCTGGAAGTCCTCGTTATCGCCGTGGTAACCAGCATCTAGAGAAATCACAATAGAGCCAGCGTGTATCGCTTTCTGCGCCCACCCGAAGGCACGAGATGGAGCATGACAGTTATGAGACGCAGTCGGGTTGGCGCCTTCAGCAAGGGCAGGGCTCGCCTTTAGCGAGGGGAAAACAAAAGTCGTTCATAGCGAATGTGGCGGACACACACGCACAACGAAGCCAGAAGTAACAGCAGTAACAGCAGTAATATAATGACACTGCCGTAGTATAACACCTGGTACAATGCGTGACTCCGAACCACAGGGTTACGATTTAAGAGAGATCGGCGAAAGAGGAAAACATCGATTTGAGATACGATGAAAAGGCCTGTCACGGGCATGCCTGCCTTACCGGGCAAACACCACTCTGGTCTGAACTATGAGGACCGTTCGTACATCAATATGAAGCCAAATCGGTCCTTTTATTTACGCTCAGAGTGGTATGTAATACCCATACCGGTTTAAGAGAAAGAAGTACCGTTCTAAGATAAATATCGGTCTAACCCCTGTTATATAGTACTGCACTGTCCGTAATAATGCATCCAACTCTGATTCCAAGTGACTTTGTCCCCAAATGTCCCCAAGATGGGAGTGCAGTCCTAAAGGGGTCAAGAGAGGTCTACTAGGCCCAATGCAGCCCATCTCTAAAAACGTAGCCACCCCCGCACCCCCCCCTGCGTAGAATTAAAAGCCAGCAGCAGTGGCACTATGGATGCGAAGTAACCTAGCCTGAAGCAGGCGACCGCTGTCTCCAATATGATTCTGCAAGAAATATAATGTACAATCCTCGTCTAGCTCGGCTAGTACTCGTATATGGATATAAGCATATAATCTGATTTTAGGAAGTATATCGTTATGATAGGCGCGAAATCATTGGTTTAATGTGCCTTCCACGATGATACACACACAGTACAGTAAGTAGGTGTACGACTGCTGTATGGCTCAAGTTTACATAGCTCTGGGGAACGAGTTAGGGGCTTTATATACGCGCGTTACGGGCCGCTTCAGACTGGCGACACATGTTTCTCTCCATCTCATTCGTTCGTGAGCGCGTTTTTGGTTTTCCCTGGCGGGTTCTCTATCACATCTTACCTGAGCGCATGCGTCGTAGAAATCGGAGAGCTGCACGTGCGCCTTGGCTTTGCTGTAAAACGCTATGATCGACTTCATCACCTGGCGTGGTCCAACAGAGCCAACGACAAGCGTTGGAACAGGGTTGGCTGGCTGCAGCAGTAGATACAAGGTGGGAGCGTGTCTCAGAGCATACTTTGTTTCAGGGGGCTCGGGGACACTCCCGCGCGAGCGGCCAGGCATGCCTACTTATATTCGCAGGTTGCCGTAATACTGTAGCTATGTGCTTCGTATGCTCTGACGCATTTCGAGCGGCGCTTTCAGCTTTCAACACCAACAAAGAAACCAACGGATCGCAATGACGTCGTATAGGCACTCACCTCAATCAACCATCGGAGGGGCATATGCCCAACCATTATTTGTTCAACACGGGTCTTAACGCTGTGGTTGCTTCGTGTTACCAATGAGGCATCCGTCATGCAGCGACCACTTCCTCCCTCCCTCCTTTCCTCCCTCTCTCCCTCCCCCCCTCCCACTGTTTTTCCCTCCCTCTCTCCCTCCCCCCCCGACTCGCCGGATACCTCACGGCGCTTCGCGCTCGGAGCTAGCGATGTTTGCCTGGCCGGTGAAAACCCGACGTGCTTTTTCCGTTCCGGCATTGTAGGGATACAAGGGGCTATGGTCATACCACTTCGACCATACCAGGTACATGATCATGAGTAACCCCCCCCCCCCCTCCCGCCGCCGCCGGCCCATTTAAACCTTCCTGTGAATCATCGTGCCAGTCCAGGTTTTGCAGATAGTTGGCGGCCAGTATGTAGATGTCGCGGCTGCGGCTGACGCCGGCGTAGTAGACAATGCTCTTCGTGTCTCCGCTCTTCAGCAAACACTTCAAAGCCTTCAATCTGTCTCCCGCCTTGGGAGGGAGGGAGGGAGGGAGGGAGGGAGGGAGGGAGGGAGGAAGGGAGGGAGAGAGCAGGAGGCATAGGTCAAGCTATGGAGAGCGCGCACCGAAATTTCGCACGTATGATACATACAAGCTCTTTCTAGTTTTCCCTGCGATGTCGGGACCAATATGTCGCTCAATATTTACCCGCAATGGAGAGAGATCCCTTCCATCAAATCTTCCCGCAACGGGAGATACTACGTGCGGCGGTATAAGTGCAGTCCCCGTGGGTGGAGAGAGAAAAAAACACGAACCGTGGCGTTGACGAACGCAGCGAGGATACCGAAAGCTACGGCAGCAGAAGTAGCATCTGTTGTGTCTGAGGCTCCAGATGCGTGCTATTACATCATAGAGGCAGCATGTATTTTTTGCCTCAGAAGGCAATTCTTCTCGTTCGGGCGACGGGGTTCCTCAACCAAGAAAACACCCAATATCGTCGACAATCTCAATTATGTTCGCATTATTTTCCAAACAACGACCTGCGATACAGGCCGAGCTTAAGCCGCCGGCTTTTTTTGTTGTAAAAACAAGAGTGTTCTTTGGGGAGAGATATAGAGTTCTTCAAGGTAGGGGCCTCCTCAGAAATAGGTGCGTTTACCTTGCTAGGCACACGTGAGGGCAGCTCTATACCCCCCCCCGAAAAGGATGATCTTGATACAAAATTGACGCTCGACCTTAACCTTAACCCCATCGGCCATTCTATTCTCACCTGCGTGTACTTCTTGCAAGCGAGGTGGAAGTTCCCTTGACGCTTGCACGCCTTCGCGAGCTCCCTCAGTATGTCCTCCCTCCCGTCTTCTGACTTGGCATACTTGCTTTCACCGCCCCCGGCCAGTCCGACCGCCCCGCTGCCGCCACCACCACCACCTTCGCTGGCGTTTTCCTTAGGGGGGGATAGCTTCTCCGCCATTTCTTCCGATATGGGCACCTGTAGTGATTTGATTGCGTGTGTTTCATTGACTCGTAGTAAGTGGGTAAATAGACTTACTTCGTCATCCAACTCAATCATAGCGAGCAAGTCCGACCAACTCAGTCATAGCCTTTACCGTTTGAAAGTGATGTGCATGGCACTCGCTAGAGTGGCCTGCCGTGATACACTAACACGCGGGTGATATCACTACCACACGGGTGCCAACACTACCACACGGGTGATGACAGTATCACACGGGTGATAACACTGTCACACGGGTGATGACAGCATCACACGGGTGATAACGCCATCACACGGGTGATAACACTATCACACCAGTGATGACAGTATCACACGGGTGATAATGCCATCGCCGTCGCACGGGGGCTAACAGTATCACACGGGTGGTAACACTATCGCATGGGTTATAACACCACCACACGGGTGATAACACTATCACACGAGTATAAACACTATCACACGGGTGATAAATCTATCACACGGGTGGTAAAACTATTCCACGGGTGGTAAAACTATCACACGGGTGATAAAAGAACGCACCTACCTCGGACGAGTTTCCACGCCTAATTTCCTCGAGAACAGCAAAGAGTGCAAGCGCCGTGCGATACGGCGTCTTTTGGGAAAGGCCTAAATCGAAGCTTTTGGACAATTTTCAGTGCTATTGTTGGCCCACTTGTACGCGATAATATAGTCAGTGCTATGGTTGGGAACTCATTACAGGGGGGGGTGCTATTTTTTGCCTGTTGTTCGGTATAGCTCGACACCCCCCCTATCCTAGGAGATAGATGGTGGCCACACGCAGCGAAAACAGGTACCAGGTGGGGGACGAGATTAGCGAAAAGTTTCTACGTAATATATGGAAACAACGTAATGAGCGCCCAACTATTGGAGGTGTCTGTCTCTATTCGGAGTAGGAGCGGTGCTCCGTCTCGGAAGGGATGCGTGGTCAATGGCCAAATGACTAAGGCAAGCAACAACTGAGCACGCCCCCCCCCCTCGTATGATATAGGTTGGGTTGGCGTTGTTTGGCAACGGCATTACAAAACATGCCGCTCACTGCGTACGTCAGCTAAACAACCAGGCTACCGTTTTTTTTTTTTTTTACGGTTACCGACAGCTGGTCGTCTAGTTAGATCATTCGTGCGAGGTAAAGAACCTTTACTCCGCACAAATAATTGATCGTATCAAGTAGGGTTTATGGCAAGGCACCCAAAAGGCAGTTACATAGTACTCCCATTGCTGTCTCTAGAATTGCTCACGCCGAAAATTTAATTGACTCATTGAAGCTGTCATCCATATGCAAGTCCGCATCACAAGTGGTTCTTAGTAGGATATAGCTCACCCTTCATGCGACTCGCCAGACACCTCACGGTAGCGCTTCG
>JBBMHQ010138075.1:0-19317 GCA_037834295.1 Postelsia palmaeformis
TTTATTTTTTCAAATAAAGTCTCACCACGGTGGGATTTGAACTTGGGTACCAATACCAATGGTCTTTGAAGCTGACCGCTGTTAATAGTCTACCGGGGCGACCGGTACTGTTAAAAAATATATATGCATGAAAGACGCTAGGTGCCTACTTTCTCTTCTTATGAGGAAGCTCTCATCTACTTCATACGTTTCCGATAGAAGTACTCATGTAATCGGAGGGGACAGCAATATATGCATGAGAGGTACTATTAATAGAGCTCGCCGCCTATCAGCGTACTTAGATGATGTGATAGGTACCAAGTAGACTTGTTCCAACGGCACACACGGAGACCCCTCCATACAGTAGGCGCAACCGCAATGATGTGTTTGCACGCTGACTATGGTCCAGTGCTGTATGACCGACCACGGTGTACGAATTATTTACTACACTACATCAGTAAATTATTGACCCGTCATCAACGCTTCGGCTGTGCGATGCACCTTGGCCGATTTCACTAATCTACCACTGTTTCCTCTCCTGCTGCTGCGGTTGCTGCTGCCGCCGTTGCCGCTGCTCTGCACTTGTCCTTCCATGGATTGTACTGTGTCGTGGTATGTGCTTGTTATGATTGCGACATTCTCCTTGGTTGTGACGAATGCGAGTGATGGCCGCCAGCTGAAGGAGCAAAGTGAGGCGATGAGGAAATTTTCCTCGTACACGGCGACAGCCCATTCCCCAAAGCGACAATTCGACTTGAAGTATAGAGTTCATTGTTTAGGGATGGTCTGGCTGATGCTTGCGCGAGGAACGTTGCAATTGTCTGGTAGGGAAAACATTTGTTTGTCCTCCGAATTTTTCCCGATATCACGGCATACGGCTTGACGTATCGGGCAGCGTTTTCTCAAAATTTTCGATCATCATGGTGCTTCGCATTGTTGATCTGGGAGATTTCCTTGACTTGAACTCCATAGCATGTGCCATTCTAATTTCTCGATTTTTTTTTGTGGATATCTGAACAAACCGTGGCAGACAGCTTGCGTAAACTGCTACGAAAATCTCTGATATCCAAGCTCTGGAACGTCCGGAAAAAAATCCATCATAACCGTTATATCTCAGGTTGATGAGTTTCATGCTAGCTAGGGGATATGCTACAAGTTGTATAATTGAAAATCAGAAGGACATGCGAACCTCTTGATGACACTCGTTGCTCGTGCACGTGCTGAATATATACAGTAGGGGTTATCGTAACGGCTGGCGAGTTTTTTTTTTTCGAGTTCCGTGAAACCGTCGGCGGTACACCAATTCAAGAATTCGTTCTACCTGCATTGAGAGCTTTGACACACATATTAAGATCCGGCGTACCTTGGGTGTATACCTTCGTGGTGTTTTTGTAGACAACGTGCATACGAGATGGAAATCCGCTGTTCGCACCAGATGACTCACGAAAATTTCCAAATGTTCACGATGGTTCTGCACTTATTCATTTACACGAGACGACGCAAACATCGCTAATGCAAACTTTTGGTCTTCTTGATGCAGATACGATAGGTACCTATGAGCTAGGAACAGCTGACAACGTTAACATATCGATCCCATCACTACTGCGCACGTGTACAAAAATGTTTCAGTATATCATAGCTTCCCGTTATTGGCGACAACGATTAAAAACTACGGAAGTGGTGATGTAGGTCAAGCAGACGTACTCGAACAGAGTAATGTCAAACTCGAAAAGGTTTCTCTTGTTTTGTTACAGTGGACTGATACATTCGGCTTGAACAAATAACCCGGTACCGAATGGTGTTGCGAATCGGAAGCACTGACTGCATGCCGATGGACAGCATTTGCAGCGGAGTGAATGGGTAGTGCACGGTTGTATTTGTGGTAATTGCCATTAGTAACGTCAATTGGAGCGTTGAAAAATGGAAAACCTAATAAACAACATGGTGATAAACAGTAGTGTACACCTGCCTGGAGCTTGAGCCTTTTCTTATGATGATAAAGTGATAGCTACAGCCACTTCTAAACTGTGCCTATGTTGTGGTCTTTTTTTTCCCTCTCTCCTTCGTTTCCAACTTTTTCTCCTAGTGTACTCTTTCAAAATCAACTTTTACTTCTCATTTAGGATATTATCAAAATTGCCACAGGATACCTTTTCAGACAGATAAATGTTTCTTTATTTACAGCGATGATCACAAACACTTTGATATAGCCTTCGCGATACATATATAGATTCATGGCGTCGATGCAATCCCATAAAATGTTGAATACATGAACATCGACACAAGAACGATGTCAGGTTTTGAGCCTCACCCTTGAAAACACTGGAAAGACAGGACGATGCAATTTTGAACTCGTCACGTATCGCAGGAATTTCTACATATATCAGAGATACGGGGGTTTTGTTCAGCATTCCCGATATTAGTCGTGACTCGACGACAGCAGAATTTACTTTAATTAACTTATGCTGAGATTGTTCGACAGGGATGTGTTAAGAAGAACTGCCATCACTCCATTACTCGCGAAAGAGGTAAGAATACCTCCGTCGTTCATTCCCCCCGTTGCTCGTAAAAGTGAGAAGTTCAGCTTCTTGCTCTTACGCGCGGAGCTCGTACTCGTACGACCCAACATTGTTGTAAAAAAAATGAGAGAACATGCTACACGACGGCGTTTGTGCTATCACACAAAAATAATTGTATTCGATCATTCCTTCGAGCTGAAGGCGCGAGAAACGATACTGTCAAGGTCTACATATCGACCGAAAACCTGGTTTTACACAATGGTCACGCAGTCTGCACCACCGACGTCACAATACTCTCCTATGAACGAACACGATCGGTGCCATGTCGGTGTTCAAGACACTCAACAAAAGATAAGGCGCAAGTAAGCATATTTTCGAGCTGGAAAAGCAGCAGCATCAACAAACGTTTATTGCGGAGATGGTCGGCTTGAGGTCAGAAACACATGGCGACGCATGCGAGATCACTGCTCAAGCCGCCAAGACCATGCATCTCCAAACGAAAGCTCGAAGAGGCGTCTCCTGCCCCACGCAGAACATACTCATCGTCGATGATTTCTGTGACAATAATCTGTACGCGCTGTGAAACGTACCCAACTGACGAGTCCACTTATGAGCGAGGCGCAGGGGAAGCAACTATTCGACTGTGTATCGGCTACTACACAGTTTGAGGGGGAGGAATCAGCTCCTGCTAGCACGGAGCGATCACCCACAACACTATCACTGGAACGTGGATGAGCCAAACAGAGGTCATCATCGACGCCAGGGACGAATAGTGTAGCACTTGGCTTTTTTTCTTTACCGCCCTCTATTTCTCCCCATATTGCTCTAACAGTTACTACTCTCGAAGTACAATATATTCGCGAAGTTTCGTTGTTTCGTTACTTCCTATGTGAGCACCTTTAAAGAACAAGTTATTCTTTCTTTATCACAAGCGATCTACACGGACACTTACACCTCCATTCGAACAAAAAATCGCCTCGACACCGGCATGATTCTTTGAAGTTGTGCACTTTGCTAGTAGAAGCTTTGAGAGTTATCCAACTTGAGCAGTATAAGCTATTGCAGTAGTAATGATAATAGTAGTAGAAGTAGAAGTAATAGTAGTAGTAGTAGTGGTGGTAGTGGTAGTGATAGTAGTAGTAGCAGTGGGACTAGTAGTAGTAGTAGTAGCAGTAGTAGTATATGTAGTAGCAGTAGTAGTGGTAGTAGTAGTAGTAGTAGTAGTAGTAGTAATAGTAGCAGTACTAATAGTAGTGGTGGTGATAGTGGTAGTAGCAAATGTAGTCGAAGTAGTATTAGCGGCAGAGGTAGTAGTAGTGGTTGTCCAGTGGTAACTGTTTGAGTAGCAGTACTTGTTCGAGTAGTGAAAGTAGTAGAAATAGAGGCAGAAGAAGTAATAGTAGTGGGCAGTTGATGTAGAAGTAATGATCGCAGTTATATAAATATTAGTAGTAGTAAAAAAAATGTGTCGGAGAACCATATCACCATATTTTAGTAACAGTAGCGAAAACAGGAGTAGTACAGGAAGTCTGATTTCAGGAGCACTAATAACCTATATAGCAGTTGTAGGAGTTGTGAAGGCAGGAGTAGGATAAGGAACAAGATATGCGCATTTTTTTGTGATAGCAGTGACAAAATCGCAGTAGAACCCTCTAGTGGCAAAGTGTAAACGCGAGACGTCACAGTGGTACCAGTCCAAGGCCTTCAAAAGTATACATGGAAGCTATATGCACGAAAAATAAACAAAGTAAAAAGTACGTACTATTGTTAGCTAATGCTGCGGATCTCCTTTCCCTCCTTGTCTGTCTCTATTGCCTAGTCCTACTATGTTCAATCAAAATAAAGTTTGGGAACGATGCTTAAGATCTGACGGTCTCAAATTCTCAGACACTGTATGTACATGATGTTGTCGTTTTTCGTGAGCTTCTGTGGCATTTCGTGGTGGACAGTACGGGGAACGGTTGAGACACACGCTGGGTCAGAAAAAAAACACTATAACTCTGCTCACTCACACAAGGTCAAGCGCGATCAAGTCCTTGAAAACGCCAGTCTCCATGGTTGCGATGCTGTTCTCCAGAAGGATCCTGTATCCACGTAGAAAAAGACAACGGAGCACCTCATGAAACGTTATCTCTTGCGGAACAACATTCGCTCAAACGCGAGTCGTCTGGGGGGTCACTGCACCCCCGTACGTCAAATAATGTCTTCCATCGTCGCGAAATCTTCGAGCTGATGGCATGAACCGGAACGCTTCACTTATGCGGACAGCTATCATGACAACCACTGTAATCACGAGTAGGCAAACAGACTGCGCTGTATCCCCGGATATAAAATAGGTAGACCAGTCGATGGTACTAAAGGCGCCGACAAACTTGGCGAAACTTACAATTGGGTAATGGTGTCCAAGTTGTCGAAAAGGCCGGCTTCAAGTGTCGTCAAGGCATTCGAGCTCACGTCCCTGTACAAAAGCGTAAATGCCCAAGAGAGTGACCCGATACCAGAATCGAGAACAGGTGGCGGGGAGCGAGGGGGATCAAAGCTTTCCACAGTGTGTAGACCGTATTCTCAGTTTCAGGAGTTGCAAATCTGTTGCTTTGTTTCACATTTTAAGTCGGTCTGTCCTCATTCTTTATATCCTTGATCTTATGATAGAACTTTCCAATGATCGATATACCAGGTCAATGCAGATGATATTGATAGGACGTAGCAGGCATGCGACTCTTTCAGACACCTATATACTGGATCATAACGCACCACCAAGCGATACTGAAACGTACAATACGTCCACCACATTTTGCTCTCATGACCTACCGAAAACATACCATGTCAAATACAGATATTTTTATAGTTCATCAGACTGTGCCGTCGTTCCATATCGACGTTCGATACCAACAACCGTAATATACCACACACCATGCCACCTCATACCGTACTATGTGCCATCTATATTTTACCGATACTTCAACACTACCCCTCGGAGGCTCAACTGTACGGGAACTGAACAAGTAAAGATACCACCATACTGCTGTAACAACCAACGCCACAGGTAGGCGTACAAGGGTTTATATTTAAAGGGCGACAGAGCAGGAAAGAGTCAAGATACAGTCTCGGTGTTTTACCAACACCACAAGCTCACGATACACGTGAGCGAGAGCTAAAAAAATTGACATATTGCTGTACCTAGTTAACGGGTATACGAGAGAAAACGAGCGCGCGACGAGCGAAAGAACAGGGTAAAGTGCACTGGAGTATGGGAATAGAGCGTTAGAGCAACGAGAGTGAGTTCAAAAGTTATGCTGCAGCACCGACAACGCAGCACGTACGCAAGAGCACGAACTCAGGAGTATGCCAGGGCGCGACTCGCGATGGCAAAGCTAAAATGCCTTCCAAGCGACTGATTAGGTGGAGCGAATATTTCTACCTTTCTGCTGTATCAAACACCACGAGAAAACAAGAGCGTGCGCTCGTGACGAGCGATGGCAGAGCGTCAGCTCTCTGACCGCGGTATGAACACCAACAACGAAGAAAAAATGCGTTTAGGTTTTGATCCCTCTTTGTGTAGTACAGACATGTTTTATCTATTTATTCGTCTGCCGAATTATATTTGTTACGGAGACTCGAGAACGCACGCAGACCGGAACAGCATGCAAAAAACCGCCTCCTCCCCCCGGAGAAGTCGAAAATGCTTTCTGCGACATGCTTTCGATATTTTCTATTAATAGTATGATTTGTGTCGAAGCAATGCCGGGGTACTCACGAGGCGTACGTACTCCTACTCGCAAAAAGGCGTCGTTTCCATGACACAAAACCAGGTACCTGGCACGGGATACCAGGTGGGTATAGTATACCAGGTACCAGGTACACACAATATTCCAAGTATTGATTGCACCTGTTGCCGAGAGCGGATTCGTTGCGTAGGTAGGCGGAATTCGACGAAAGTCGACGAGGGAAGAAGGTGCTGAAATCTCCTCGCGATAAACATTCAAGGCAAGTGCCGTAGTGGGGAGGAGGGAGAAGAACCTACTTAGTGACCCCGGATCTGAGTGACGACTGATGAGGGAGAGAGAGATGAAGGGCGAAGATAATATATGGAATGGACGAAAATATATATATACTCCGGAGTATATATTTTTGAAACAAAATGTGGAAGACAGGTCGTAGATACCCATCGTAGATCCGAGACGCGCATGCGCAAAATAGCACGTCACCCGCAAAGCAATTGACGATCGTGGATCACGAGAAGTGTCACCCTTCATAGACGGCGTTGACACGTCCCCAAAGCACTTTTGCCAAAACGATGTCACGTTCCGCCGAACCCGATCGTGAGGCACAGCCTCTCGGTCAGACTGATAGCCTCGCTCTCGACAAGCGAAAACATCTCCTTGCTAAACAGAAGCTAGACAACAGCCAGCGTGCATCTGCTGACTCGAGACAATCGACATCTCAGCAAGGTGACGTCCTTTCCGCTCCGACACCACTACTGCGACGCCCTCCACGCTATGACACCAGCTACGTGATGAGTACCCGATCAGCAAGACCACCTGTCCTACTTCGACTTTGACATTCGTGAGAGACCATACCTTCACACCGAGGTGAGTGTAAATAGTGTTCTGTTTTGCTGCTTGATTCAGAACTGCGTCGCCTTGTGGTTGACCGGGCACAAATAACTGACATGTCCGGGGAAATCAGCGTAATATTCCCGTCCCACGTCCACGCTAGACGCACCATCGTGTGATATTTGAGTGTCAAAAAGACACTTTCCGCACGTTCTTTCCGACAGCGACGTACACGACAAAAACCGACGCAGGAAGGCAGGCGAGGTGTATTGACACCAGGCGCGGCTAGCGGTTCGTTTCGCCGATAGATTGTCGCGGGTGAGGTCTAAACAGGTGCGGAAGATACTTGGTATTTGTCGAACAATTTATCCGGATATATCCTTAATCTAATATGATCCATCTGCCAAAAAGTGTAGAAACATTTGTTTTCCATGCCAAGGTCGGCCACCTCATATAATGCGCCGACTGGTGGCGACGAAAGCACATAGCGTACTCGGCACTCCAGCGGCTTATAGCTCAGTCACATCCACCAGGGCACCAGGGTGTTCAAATCCTATACCGCTAACTTATAGGTCCTTGATACCTCTCACTGCTTGTGTGGCGGCCGCGGCTACGCAGCCAGACGCAACTGGAGGCTCGAGCTCAGTAGTCGCCGCCTCACAGTAGTGTTGTAGTATGGTGGAAGGCCCTGTAAAGCAGGGGAACGGCTTTCCATAGTCGCCTGGTTTCGGACATGTGAATATTTTGTTCAGGTGTAGAGGGAGGGGATAGTAGCAGCTGCCCTTCTCCCGGTCGGAAGGGTCAAAGTTAAAGAATTCGACGTGGTGTGTCGTGAAAATGATCTTCGTGCGTCCCAACACTAGTACTTTCCCGTCAGCTGTATTTTCGTCATCCCTACAAGCGCGATAGGGTACTAACCCCGCTGGAGCTAAAAGTGGAAAATACTGTTGTTGCGGAACTGTTGAGAACCCGCTGAAAAAAAGAAGAGTAAACTCTCAACCAGACGAAACGCTGTAGAAAGGCGCTCGTGCTCAGTTTCAGCTTTGCTTCCATCATCTCCTCATCGTATTCAAAGCGGGCTTGAGGATACCGCTCTCGTGTTCGAAATCAACAGGAAATCGAGCATGTACCTACTTTAACCTCGTCTGCCGTGATCTCATTTCGAGAAGTCACCGGCCGGCAGTAAAATTGAGGGGGTAGTCTATTGAATATGCATCGCCCTTGGCGGCATCCAAACGTGTCGCCGGCCACAACAGTAATAGGTGGCCCACAAAAAATATCACTTGAAGCAGTTTTTTATCGATTAACGCAAACTGGCGTTCGTTCCGGTTCCTTTTTTCTCCCTTTTTCAACAACTGAACGTATTTGCATTTCAACTTCTTTTCGATTATTCCGACACACAGAGGGGCACCTGATCGATGTGGGTACGTTCGATGGATAGCTGGGCACAAAAACTTTTCAACGATCATACGTGCAAAAAAAGAAATATTGTTTGAAATTAGGAAAACATGGGTGAAAATGGGTTCGTAAAAAAAAATTGTCTTGAAGGGAGGCATTCCCAAAATGCCACCTAATCCCTTCTCGATCACCGCTCTACGTCGTCTGCAGACCTATTTTTTAAGTACAAATAGCACCGTGGGAGAACTGAAGTCCTCAGCTTCCGTGCAACCTAAACAAGAATATTGAGAGTCATCGTGTGTCGGTGCTCGAGTACATTTATCCAGATGACCATATCAGCCGGTATTGAGTAGCAATATTCCACAAGTGCGTGGACCCGCAACCATTTGTTGTTCGTAGTTGGTCGGGTTTGCCGCAAAAAGACTTTGTTGACCACATCTATCTCGCTGTCTGTTCAACACCCCCAGGTGCTGAAATCCGCGGACATTCATGTGTTCTCTTATGTGCTTTCCCTCTTGGAAACATTTCTCGTTTTTCACTTTGCCTCTTTACCGTGATGATGCAAGAAACCGATCACCGAGCACCAACACGTGTCAGTGGCCGCGGTAGGTTGTATGGAAATTCCAGGGGGTTTTTAATTTTGCAATGTGGTCGTCGCAGAAAGCCCTGCTTGACCGAAAACTGAAAAAAAAAGTATGCTCCTCATCCAATGAGCACCAACGGAACGTGGCAGGAAACAGAACGATTGGCGGACAGCAGCAGTGGCGGCGAACACAAACGGAGTTTCGTAGTGTATATCTCGAGAGCGGCTTCAAAAGGACCAAAATGTCAAGCGTATGCGTTGTAAACCCACCCCGGGGGTGAGGAGTTCTTTATCCCGGCCAGCGCGGTTGTAACGGGTAGATGACATTCAAAGTTGACTTTGTGGGTAGAAACGGTTGGTTACAAGGTTCGCGCGCGGTTCCGAACTTCCCTGCGCGTCCATTGCTTTTGTAAAGGTTTTGATATTTTAACATAAATCTGTGTTCATTTTATCCTGTCAACCGCATCCCCTTCTTTGTGGTTCCGGGGAGAATTTTTGCAGACTAGTGTGTGAAAAAAAAGCGTTTGTACTTCATGAATACTTCGCGTCTCCTCTATTGCTATTATTGCTATAATGGAGGGCGATTGTTTATATGAGCCGTGGTCCACATGAACACCTGCCAAGTAAATATTTTATTTCCCTACCTGAAATTCATTGATCGGTTTCGTTCAGTATGACGCCCCGTAAAAGTCTAGTTCCCAGCTATTGAGTACATACTGAGTCTAATTCCCAGTGGAAAATAACGCGAGCGCGTATTTCCTCATTTTGTTTTACCTTGATTTTCCCGACGAAAATAAAGCCTCGTGATAACAAAAAGCACGAAAGCAGGGTGCCTTAATCCGAGTTTTACCGTTCGTGTGGGTATGTGTCTGTGTGTGTGAGTTTGTGTGTGCACTTCAACATTTTTTCGGTGCGCGTTTTACCACCGCTCTCGACGAACAGGTAACTAGTTCCAGTACCGGCGAGCTTTGTGCAAGCCCATACAACAAATACACGTTCTTGTGCTGGTGCGGTGGTAGGACGTTCACAGTTGATCGAGCTAGGTGACGCAACGTATGTGGGCACGTGCCCGCGCTAGGTCATGTTGGTAATCCATCAAGACGGAATCCAAGTACGAGAACTGATATCCAGACTGTGCAGCGGCAAGCGCGCTGAACACGCGACCTCAACATGTTGATCGCGGAGCCTGCTAACGAACTGCCATCAGCAACGAGCCCTCCACGACCGTTCTCCTCGAGAAGCATAGAAGAAACCCTTTCTCCTTTCAAATGAGGAGTGCATTTACTGCCTCCGCCAAGGCTGTATTCTGCATGCCCTCCACATTCAGCATTGCGGTTCTTTCTGGGCTAGATCAGACTAGGTGGGGGATTTAGGTGGCGACGCAGGCGGGCGCTCGGAATCGTGAAGAAGGTCGGGAGATAAAAGCAGACCCGCCACCTCCGAACCTAGGGTAGAGGGGTCGGAAAGGTCGATGTCGGGGTCGGATCCTAGATTGGGGAGGTCAGGATCTGAGTCGATTCCAGACTCGGGCTCAAGACTCATCAAGTCCGTCGGCGGAAAATGAAGTTAAAAGTGGATAGAACGAATATAAGCAACGATACAATTGTGATTATTAAGATACCTGTGGTACAATATTTTAAATGGCGCATAGACGAAACGCACTACGTAACTTACAAAGTTGAGTTTCGATTCCATTTTGAAAAACATTTGAACCTCGGTATACATGACTACACATTTCATGAACGTCATTCAACAAGGAGCAAAATGTTGCAATGCCCGTGGCACATGCGAAGCTTTTAGCTAAATGTTACCCAATCATGCTGATGGCGAGTTTTTCTCGCCTACTGAAACTCATGATGGCGACATATGTCTGCATTGCTGCAAACTTATCAAGATAAGAAAATATCAAGAACATGAACGATGGTGAGCTTCCCCTACGACCGCGTACGTGTGTCGTACGCAGACGGTTGTTCGTGTTCGCTCAAAATATGATCCGTGCTGGCCCAGCATGATGCATCGCAGATAGTACCACTTCACTTCTGAGGTCGCGCCTCATTACCGGGAAAAAAAATTTAATCCCCACTACTGCTGGTTTCAAGTGCGTACCACGTACTCGATTTTTCTGTCCTCGAGTGAAATAAACCAGGTAGGTACTACCTATTTTAAGGTTTAGACATCGTGTGATGTATGTACCTTGTACAGTATAGGAAGTTGTCGAGGTATATAATTTCTTCAAACTTGAAGCGTATGCTTGAAAGAAATGCAAAAGAACAAAAGTGCCTGGTAGATATCGGTGCGATATGGAAAGGGTTTTACGGTTTTACCTCGTCTAAATGTATACACCCATCGTGAAGGGTCATCGAACGACAAAAAACAAAGGCCGGCTCAGGGCGGTCCGAACGCAATATACTCCTTGAACAAGGAAAATATCGACGACAAATATTTTCGCTGATCGTAGCTCAGCAGCCTCGTTTTATTGACCTACTTGTAACAGATCAAGCAATTTGTCTCCGAACCGGACTGCGGCCTTGAAGGGGTCAACTTTCGTAGTTCAAGTAAAATCTCGGCGAGCAGAGTACCTGCCCGTACCAGGTACCCGGTATCCGGGAAAGCCGGATAGCGAGGAAGGAGGCTCACGAAGGGGGGGAGAGGAGACAGCGAGTATAAGAGGAGCAGAGGAAGGGAAAAGAGAGGAAGGAAAAAAAGCATTAGGGTGCAAGGGACGGAACGTAGCGGCAAGAAGGGAAGACCGAAGATGAGCCTTTGCCACTGCTGTTTGCTGTGCCGCTGATGGCTCGGCAGTTTCAGGGAATTTTATACTAATCCACCTAAAAACAGAGTTGACAACCTAGTTTTCCGCTGGCCGCAAACGAGATCACGTCTTGTCACCCTGTACAGCAGCGGTAGGACTGTCATCTACGACAGAGCTCTGGACCAGCACTGCGAAGAAAGCACGGCGGCATCCCCGCCTGCCCCTGTTGTTCGCTAACTTGCTAAGGCAATGATTTTATGGCATTGTTTAATATGACGTTCGCCGTGTGTGTTCTTCTGTCACCACGGCGGTCATACTGACCGTTCCACAGCAATACTGTCAATAGCTGCATGCTGCTCGACTCATCCATGCTTGACCCATTCCCGACAGGGACCCGTCTCTGATTGAGAAGCTGGAAGTCATCTCTGATAACTTAGCACACAGGGCACGCGAAGATATGCATTTTTTTCCCTGACGTTTGCCTCCGCGTTACCGGATGCTTTGACCTGATACGGGCTGCCAGGGCGTGGCCGTTTGAAAACATTTTGTCCGAAAATGACCATGCAATACGTTTTTATTGCCCTACCTCTTGTCTCTAATCACATGCAGAACAACTGCTACTTACTCCGACACAAAAAAAAAATTAACCCTGTTCTACTTGAAAACTGACGTGATGAAGATTTCTTTCACTGCCCCCGAGCGGGCGATTGCAGCTGCTCGACTCTCTCCCCGATTGAAAATGCTGAAAGCCAACGCTGATAACTCCACAGGTAGAACACACGAAGAGGTGTGGTTTGTACAATGGCGATCGCCTACGCGAGGGCTTCAACCGGAAGTTTCGACCAGATGCAGGCTGAATCAGCACTGTTTGTATGAAAATTGTCCGGAGGTGATCACGCATCACGCTTTCATTACCCTGCCTCTTGTCTTTTATACCAGTAGCTTGCAACGCAACTGCTGCTTACTTTTTGATTTATATTTTCACCATAACTTTTACATTCCAGCCTAGTTCGTGGGAGGTGTTGCCCTCGACGTCGTTCTCGACAAGCCGTGGTCACAGGTGTCTACCCTTCTCCTCCCCGGTACGTTCTTTTTTTTCATCGCGCATAGGGTTCAGCATTTCCACTGCTCGTCGATTTTAATCGAATTATAGCTGACTCAAGCTCTCGCGCTTTCCGCTAATCAATTTCTTTATGGAAGAAAAAGCCCCTGGGCATGCACTCGGTGAGACTCGAAGCCCCAAGATTGATCTTCACAGGCGCGCGGACTACCTGTCAAGCCACCAGAGAGTACAAAAATGATTTTCACCCAATTGCACTTCAAAATTGACTTGACGGAGATTTTTCCCCCTGCCTCCGAGCGAGCGACTACAGCTGCTCGATCCTCTTCTATATTGACAATGCTGAAAGTCAACTCTGATACCTCCACACGTAGGACACGCGAAGGGGTGCGGTCTGTACCATGACGATAGCCTTTGCGAGGGCTTCGACCTGATGCGTGAGGCATGAGTCGTTGTCGCTTCGCGAAAGTTTGGGCGTGCGTACCCCTTGAGTGGTTACGATCGGACAGAGAGACGAATAATCTGAATACAAAACAAACAGCACAAGTGGTTCCCATTTGTGAAAGACAAGAAGGACTTTGATATTCAACCAAACAACATTTTCGAAGATATAAAGATATGTGAATCGGCACGAAATCATTGATATGAGCGAGCGTAGTAGTTTCTACATGACGGAGAAGTGCACGAAACATGCTTGTCGTAACATCACACGAGCGGGTGTTGATATCATCATACTGCAGTTTTTGCTGAAGCCTCAACTAACACCAACAAAGGATGGCGACAGAATGACTAATTTCACAAATTCCGACACACGACACTAATTCGATGCAAATCCCACCCGGATCTATCGTATGCCAGGTACTTTGTAGTAAGCGTCGTGTGTTGCGTCGACAACACCCGATATTTTTTCCAATGAGCAATCAACAGTGAACCGACGACGCGCACGTTGCATGCGGCAGCCGCAGTATCTGTAGAGAATCCTTCCACGATGACGTTGAGGCGGAACATATTGATGGGGATCACGAACCTCTCCTGGTAGGCTCTCGTAGCTCGTGGTACATACATAGCTCGTTAATATGTCGTTTACGGTGTCTTAGCCGCTGTGTATAATTCTCGGCGCAACCGCCATGTGGGTAACAGAACAGTGGATTAACAACCAACGACGAGAAAATAGGTCTCGATGCTACAGTAATTGCGCAGGAGCTCTTGTCGCTGTGAACATGGTTTGTTTTCGTTTTACAAGATTGCGGCACTGTGACGTGCATCGCTTAGCCTGTTCAAGATCGCGAATCCGTTCTGAGACAAATCAGCCTAAAGCTGTGAAGCAAGTTTTCCCTGACACGAATTTATGGGCTTGGAATGGCCAAGTAATCTTTGCAGCACTGCGGAACCGATTGTCTCTCTCGAAATTTATTTCATCGATACTGTGCTATTGTGTGGCTTGCTCCGCGGTATTGCGCTTTGACTGATAGCAATTGAACTGGAAGCGAGATGTACTTCCAGTGTCACCGCGGTCATCCCCGGCTAGTTGGTGGCACTTCATTTGCGACCCAGGTGCAGTTCCTGTGTACCCGTGGCCGTCCCTGGTTTGTTGTGTGCCTGGCCTTATTGCGGCTGATAGCACCTGTCGCTTGTACCGGTCCAGCTAGCGGGACATCTCGTTACGTGTACTCTATACGACGAGTGCAAAAACGACAACAGCTCATTTATGACAGTGCAACAACCACCAACGCAGTAGTTTCATGCGTTTCAGAGGTCAATCACTGCCGCCGTTGTGTATCTGACTCACTCGTCATTTCCACTCTTTTAGTAATAGCGGGCTAGAAAAAAGTATGTTGTGTCGCTGTACCAATCAACATCACGGAGCAGGAAGGTTTCTAGCATGTCGAATACCCTTCACGAATCACAAGGATTGCCCCGTCTCTCCGCCCGGTACTGTACGACCACGAGTAAATACAGACAGCAAGCACGAAAACGTTCATTCTGAGCAAACACCCTTTAGTGGATGCCCCATGAGCCGTTGGCGGCTGGTCATTACTCGTCCCAACTCCATCGATGACTTCACAACAACAACAACAACAACAACAAAACAAGTAAACAGAGCGTAGCGCTCGATTGTACTACACCGAGGATGAAAACAATGCTAGGTAAAGGTATGGCACTATAAACAATATCGTTACACACCATAACAACGCGTGAACCATTTGCCGCATCCATCAAAGAGGCCCCCCATGCCCTCTTGTGGTACCTGCTTCTATGAAAACAATCGACGAACATGCCCGCCTCCGCGAGACAAAGACGTGCAGCGGAGACACCCGCTCCTATGTTACAACTTCGCCATCAACCACTAGCAATAATAGTTAGACACTGTTGCCCTACGCACGCAGACGTTTGAAAATGACCAAAATGCTCGTCCTCGACGTCCGACAGCAATCAACCCAGAAAAACACTTGTAGTGAGGTTAGCAGCTGCCCCACTTCCTAGAGTACCGTTAACTAGAAGTTGTTTGGTCACCCAGTATGCCGCGTTATATAAATCTCAAGCTTCCGACCGATTAAAGACCTTGAGGGAGAAACAATGCGTGTTCAGTGACTATGACACGTATACGAGTACCATTGTGTTAGAATAAAACTAGCGGGGAAAATATTGTACGGGTTGAGCGAACTGACGGTTCGGGTGTGTTCATGAGCTCCATTCGTGTGTGGATCTCAGAGCAAATGGTCCCGCCTCCACATGGTCTAGTTCCAGTGCAACAATACAATAGTGAAGTTTTTTTTTTCCGACTATCCCCGTGGTTCAAGACCCAGCGGGAGCGATAGAAGCGTGAGTGGCGGATTGCACTCTGAAACAGAAGTAAACCGACTTGACGACAGCAGAGCAGCACATCGAGGCCGGCGCCGCAACTCTGCTTCCGACTCCCCTTTATCTTGAGTGCGTACCTTGGATGTCTTGCTTCGTCTTGATCTGATTATTGTTCGACAAGGGGAAGCTCGGATAGATGGAAGCGGGGCGGGGGGTATTCATTTGATTTTTCGAACGACGGGGCTTCTTCGAATACATCGCCAGAACGCCAATTCATTTTGTAACGGAATATTTGGGCTTCGAATAACCCACTAAGAAGGTCATCGGTAAATTCCTCATAGTACTTATCACTTTATCGTTATGTAGAGGCCTTCATGTAAGAAGACTGAAATCATATATTTGAGGCACCTGTGTCTCACCATTTCATGGGCTTTTGACCACTCTGTGCAAAAATCTCTGGAACCTTGAGTCAAAAGAGCATCAAATTTGAGGACAGAATGGTGGCCATGCGGCTTTTGACCATTCTTACATACACCCCTTTCGAAGCACAACCATGTCACGTATTATAGAAACCGGATCCGACCGAAGAAGCCCCCCAACAATCACGGGCCTACCACAATGAATTCAACGTTATTTTTCATATAATTTGGACCGACTGTCGGTGTCTATTTTGTTTCTGACTGACGGGCCTCCTTTAGGGCATTATGGCGATGATAAACCCAAACAATCGAAATCAGTTAGGTTTGCATCTTGTGTTGAGTAACACGTACCACTGGCCGAGCATCGAGAAGCTATCGGTTTGATGACAAAAAAAAGGTAACTGGGGAGATATCATGATATTTTTCAAGTACCACCAAGTTCAGGGACTTATACCGAAAAATATATCACTATTTTTTCCTCGCGCAATTCTGCTCCCAACACAAATCCCCTGTACCCAACTTTGTCGAGACAAACATTGTTTTATGTTCGCTTGCGCTCATATATAGGGGTTCGCCTGTGAGATAGCGCATTGGTCAGCACTTGACTCGTCACACCACGTGAAGTTTGCAAGGTTTTTACTCACGGTCTTCACGATGGGTAGTTTTTGCACTCCCGATTACTATGATACCGCCATTGCTCCAACTATACACTTATCTCGACTACTTACATGTCGCTTTTTGGCACACGTGAAAAAGTACTTCGTGAAATTGTGTGGTGAACACACTGTATTTGAAATCATAGTCCCAAAGATATTGAAAGTAATCGCGTGAGGATCGCAAGAAATAATGCACTTCCTCGAACTTTGCTTACTTTGCGTTCCCTCGAGGTTGACTCTAAACCATTGGTACTAAAAGTGTGACGCCCCTCAACGGACAAAAAAATATGTAAACGCTTTCGGATGACATGAAAAGCAGACGACGGGAATTATTAAGGAGTCCATAAAATATAAACAAGTTGATTTTATCCTAACACACGACAAAAACATTTGGTGTCTATGCGGCTCGAAAATGGGCTCAAATAGGACCGGAAACATGCTCGATACAAATAACACATTGCTGACACTATATCACTGTCCGTGTCATTCCTGTTTTCATATCCAGGACCAACGACAAAAAAAACCTGCAAATGGAAAACCGGCTCGTTCCGATCAGTTCAGTGCATACTATGCTAAAAATATTTTTAAAGTTCTACTTAATTTCGGTGCGATAGTTGATGCATCCGCTGTTCAAGCATGATGCCCACATGAGCCGACTACGCTGACAGCATTCCCCTCTCACGCTGGATGGGCATCAACTTGAGGAACATTGGGGGGTTTCGTAGAAGGTTTTCAACTCACAGGTGGGGTTTACTAATAATAAAAAGTTGACCCAAACAGCCTCTCATTATCGTGCGCATGACGGGAGGTCGTTCCTGAAGTCCGGGATCCATCGAAAGTGGACATCGTATGTTGAGAGAAGGTGCACATATTTTAATATACTGATATTCGACGCTTGAACAGCTCTGTACTTCACACGAAGCCAGTATGATGACACCCTTAAATCGCAATCAAAACAAAATGAAAGTGCAAACTAAATAATAAAGGTCATCGCGTACTCACGCTTTCACAAGCCTTCAGATTAGAAACCACGGATTGATGATTTTGTATGTCTGTGTGCCTGTCTGTTTGTACGCATGCCGAATATAGATCAATATGTTTGATTGATACAGATGATATACATTCGACATATTTGGCACTTGAACGGTTCAAAACACACTTCACAGTGGGGCAACCTTAGAATGAAGCATCATTCCACCACAGACACCGTACCTTCAAAGCATACAAGCAACCCAACATAAAATATACCGTGCTTTTCCACATTTTTTATTTCATTCACAAACTATACAGGCATTGTCGTCCCATATCAACATACGATATGACATACCGTGCCACACCACATCAATATGCGATATGCCATATCTCCGCGTGTCTCACGTGTCATGCAAAACCGTACTCATATATAGCCCAACAACACTGCGAACGAACGCTGCAGCAAGCACGTGTTGCAGGAAGAAGTTGTCCTGCAAGCCGTACTTACTGCGAGGAAGGTTTGCTGCAGGCACGAAAGTCGTCTGAAGCAAGCGCAACTGCAAGCGCTACTTGCTGCCAGCGCTTTTACAGGCGCTGCGGCTGCTGCCCATTGCAAAAGTGAGCAACCTAGTCATCGAAATTTTACCGTTCGCCGCCACGATCCCTGGCGGCGTTGCTTGCGCAATGTCGAGCAACGCAAGGGAAATTGCACTTCTGCCCGTTTGGTGCTCGCTGCTGCATACTGTATCTGCTGCAGCCTAAGGAACGCGGATACCTGGTATCACGCTTTTCACGAAGTTATCGTTAGTGTAAACACTGCTATGGTACATGGCCCGAAGTATAATACGTACGCGAGCTTTTTCTCGCGAAGATATTATTACTCTGTTTCCTTTATCATGCATCTTGGCCCGATCTGCGTTCTCTAGCTACGGAATGCAGAGCACAACTGCTTTATGTCTCCCGCAACCCCTCGCTTACATAAAATCCGAGCGTTGAAAAGTACTCTGGCTCGAGGTCAAAAGACCTGCTGTGCTGCTGCTTATGTTCGGTCCATTGACGTAATCCACGGGAGGAAGAATACACGGCAGACGCAAGCAAGGAACTTGCATTTTCAGCAGTTCGAAAACCGCATCTCCTTCTTGGAACCTCCGCCGCCTTTTGCTGCCCGCTGTATACCCGTGTAGATGATTGGTCAACACAAGTCTTACCCCCGACCCCCTGGTGGACATTTTACATTTCGTTTTAGGTTAATGCCAAATTCAGATATACCTGATCCGCTTGGCCTAATCTCAGTTACATACTTAAACCAAGTGGAAACCGCGCGCCACGAGCAGTGTCCGTTGCATAGGAAAAAAACAATAAAATGCTCCTAGAAAGCATTAAGCGTGCCACATCGTCTCCAAAACTAAAATTGATATGTTTTTCTGTAGAGTGTACATGATACAGGCTCCACTCGGACCTGCAGAGAGTCAATATTCACAGGCTTCGTTTGTTCCATCATGATGAGGGCCCCAAGAGTTTTCACTCCGCCCCCCCCCCCCTCCTCTGCCTGGTCGGTGAAAAATCGACATGCTCCGTCCCGGCATTGTAGGGATGCGAGGGTCTATGGTCATACGACTAC
>JBBMHQ010138186.1:0-34658 GCA_037834295.1 Postelsia palmaeformis
AAAAGCATCTATCGCCTTCACTCCGGTACTACGGACGCCCATGCTCGAGCGGGTGGCCGCTTGCACACCAGTACTCACGAGGGCCCTCGCTGAGTGATGAAGTGAGAGGCCCATTTGGGTATTACTCCGGATGGATTCGGAAGAAAAGACTGTACTCGAATACGTCCATCGGGTTTGACATGTGAGCTCGACGGCACCGTCTCTGTTCTGTCTGCAGTTGTGATCGTGGTTAAGCAGGGTTTGACAGGAATAAGAATCGCACGGGGTCGACGTCTATACGCATCGCAATTGAAGGACTAACGCTTCTAACGAGACAAGCCCTTTATCGAGCTAGAGTTGACAGCAAGGGGCATACAACTCAACGCGGGTAGCACGGTTGTCTCGGCTCTGATGGAACACGTGCTCATGACGGAGGATATCTCAATTTCAAAAGGAGTTGGTGCCCGCATCGCGGACGAGGGAAGAAGAAAAGTGGTTGACGTACCCGTCGGCGGAGATTTGTCCGGGACAGAGAGCGTCAAAGACACCGTGCAAGCTGGAGGGACGGAACAACCCCCGTGGAAGCTGCAACGGTTCCTGATACATAAATCAGATAACCGTATAGTCACCGGCTCTGTGGTGCAAGAATAAGTCGGATGCCGAATGGGCGATGGACCCGGGATGGCCCTGCCAGCTTCTCGATGGAGAGGTAATGGCGCTATTTTTATGGTGAAAAGCCGTCTCGACTGTTCTAGGTCCGTGAACAAATTTCCGATCTTCGAGGAGGGCTATAAGATGGAACGGCTTACACTACAACCTTTCATCGGTCGCAGGCTAACTTTTCAAGGGAGGACGAGAAGTTCGTAGTATCATCGGCCGAATGGTAGAAGATGCTCTTAAGGGCAGGGAGCTTGATGTGACGCTTCCCGCAGTGGCTGACCTCTGTGGCAGTCTGGAGGTCGTGGTGCTGCCGAACATGCCATATTCAGAACTGCTTACTAGCATGTAGGAGGGGGTGCGAGTCCACCGAAATGAGGGCGGCGTCGCTGCAGAGCAGACGGCCAAGTGGTGCCGAGGGGCTGGGCAAGCAGGCAGTTACGCCCGGAGAAAATGAGCACACCGCAACTTCCAAGTAGATGAGTGTTGAGAACACACGACACTGACGTCATCAACCATCATCACCTTCGAAACCTATGTCGGAAGTGTCATCCGGGTGAGCTACGACCTGAATGTGACGTTGCTGGACATAATCTCTTTTTCTGGGTTCTCACCAGAGGGGATAGGACCTTTTTATCAAAGAGCGAGACCTGTGAATGCGCAGACATCAGGCAGAGGAGCCAGTCAGAGCCAAGAGCTTTCGCGTGCTAGCGAGGGAGGCCTAGGGGCGTTCAAAGGCGTTGTACAAGCTCACGAGTTCCTGTACGCAATATGTAAATATGTGCCGGTCCAGGAGCTCTTGGTGGCGACGTGCTTCGGCTTTCGTGCAGCGGGTGCCAGCACGATATACGTGCGTGAGTGCCATCACATAGCCGATCGGGTGAGTAAACTACCTACCGTTGACCCACGCGAACTCCCGCTTCCAGATGGGTTTGCGTCATCCACAGAGTGAAATGCGGTGTACCCTTCAACGCCATCAGGGGCCTACATATGTACATTGTTATCGAGAAGGGAGGCCTCCGAGACGCGTCGGCATCGGATTGCCGTCACGTATAGCATACTAATCGACTTCACGCATGCAGACTCCCACAGGGGCGTTAGACTGCGTGTCGAAAGTGCTCAACATGATGTGGCAGTCTTTTCTACTTCTGGTGCAAGAAAGCGCAACCATTCATTACGCCTGCCCTGCGAGTTTGTCCTTCGACGAGCGAAGCCACAGACTAGTCACCATTGCGGCGAAGATGGTCCGGCGGCTCAGAAGGGACAGGAGTGAGCATATCGATCACTTGGTGGCAAAAGTGGTCAGAGAGAGGGATCGAAAAGCCACGTATATGAAAAGCTTTTGTAAGAAGCTTCTTCCACATATAACTTCATTCACCTCTCAGAAAGCGACCCCACGCCGGCTCCACCGGAACAAGCTCGCAGTACGGGCCCGTCGAACGAGTAGAGAGAAGAGGGAAGAATACGAAAGGATGGTGCCAATGGCGTGGGGTTGCCGTCTACATTTTGACAAGGGGCGTTTTATTGTTGGGCGAAGGAAGGGGAGTAAACGATTGGAGATTTGCAGAGTTTGGGAGGAAATAATCTCATAATTGAGTATTGTTTGATTTGAGATATCGGAGGCCGGCCGTTGCGAAACGTATAAATGTTATGAGGATACCGATATATCCATGAGGGGGGACGCAGTTGTGATGGGTGGGGACGCAGTTGTGATGGGTTTATCACTCGGATATCCGTTCCAGTGTGGCATACCCATATACCCTTATCTCGGCTATGATGGGTGAAACGTCGCTAACGAGTCAGCGCCGCCAATCACATAGATCGGGGACTGAATCATTGATACAATTTTTTCCACGTTTTCTGGTCTGATTTGAGCACCTTCATTGTATGAGTTCATAGGGTGCTTTTCAGTTACCTGTTCGTATGTGGACGTGCAGTTTGGTCAGTCCCTGCACACAGCATATCCATTTCGGTGTGGCATACCCATATACCCTTATCTCGGCTTTGATGGGTGAAACGTCGCTAACGAGTCAGCGCCGCCAATCACATAGATCGGGGACTGAATCATTGGTGGTACAAATTTTTCCACGTTTTCTGGTCTGATTTGAGCACCTTCATTGTATGAGTTCATAGGATGCTTTTCAGTTACCTGTTCGTATGTGGACATGCAGTTTAGTCAGTCCCTGCACACAGCCACAAAGTGGATGAACGAATGATGAGCTTGCGGCGTCACGCTTTTGTTCGCATTCGATCTGGCTTCCTACAGGAAAAAATTGTTTCCCCCAACAAAAAACATGTTTCCTGACCGTAATTAACCGTTTTTTATTCTAGCGGTGTTTACGTCCGAGCGACATCCAACGTCGGCATGGAGTTGTACCAAACCCTAGAGAAACAATAATGAGTGAAAGGACTAGTTCCCACATTGTTCAAGCGGCGAATCCGCCTGAACTGGACATAAATGATCAGCCCTTCTGAATATTGGCAGGTGATTGGCGTCGTAGGACTCGCTGGACAGGCAGATATGCAGAGGGATTCGTTTTGTCCCAAGCTTACGATTACATTATTTTGTATTACAATACATGAGGGCTTCAGTTTTATGTACAAGTTTTAGAAATAGGTTTGTAATAGCTTGATTGCTTTTATTGTTAACAGTTTCGTGCAGATGGCGGGAATGCATATGGTCTGGGGTACCGTGTCTCCGAAATATGGCAGGAACATCCTGTCATGGCTCAAGGTTGCGATCAGCGGAGTGGTTGACCAATATTTCGACACCCATGGAGGTTCAAGCCAACCATATCCGAAAGAGGAACCGTATATAGCTAGAAACAACAGATACATAAGATACACGATATATACTATATACAATTACTGCTGTTCCTTTGCCAGTGCGTGAAAAACGTCGAGGTCATAACGCACTTGTGTCTTGTCTGTTTGGCCTTCTGTTGTACCAGGTGTAATAATATTGGATGAGGAGTAAACATTTCTGGTCGGTGTCTTTTGAATCTTTTGATTTGTGTATCCGACGCCCATGGATTCTGGATTCCTTTTCACATGTGTGTGCTGTAATTAGAACAAGCACTATGCATTCTAAGATAAAACAAAAAATTAGTTGTTGCATTACAGCAGTAGGTAACGGTGTACTCGGAGCAATGCCTCATACGTGTAACTGCAAGGGGGCCCCAGAGATCGTTGCGTCTGGTTGCGGGGACTAACGATTTCCCGCTGGACAATCTTCAATTGTGTGGGGCGGTTCCTATGGGGGTTATACTTTGTAATCCTCCATGACAGATGTGCGAGATAGGTACCTCTCTCGACTACGCAATTTTCAAAAACGATAACGAACTTTTACTTTTGACATAACCAGCAGTGTATGTTGCTTCTCCATCTGCCTTTTGCCCGCTCCATGCTCCATACTTTACTCCTGTCGCGATTCACAATCCAACGGGTCCGTAGATTAAAATAAACTTGTACCTGGTAGTAAATAGTACATACCAGGTACTGGGATATTTTTTGTTTAGATTAAGCACGTGTTCATTTGCTGTGCTATACGTGACTGTGCCTCAGTCTCCCCTGCTAGACTGCACCGCTGCCGGCTTTCTATTATGTTGTTCAACGTTGCCTATCTAACGCCTTATACAACACACCAACAAAAAAAAACGCGCAAACACTCGATCACGTTCTACTTTGAGTACGACCACAGTAGTCGCTATTACCGCCACAGCTCACATACACTTATTGTCAATTGCTTGTGGGGAGCATCGGGCGGCCGTCATGTTGATCAACTTGTACGCTGCCTCATGTCTTGCTTACCCACCCAAAATATGCCACGCATCATTTTTCAGTTTTTGGCTTGTCGATGCATCCGCATTTAGGATCATCCGTATTTCCGTGGTGGACAGTTTGTCCAGAACTGCTGCTGTGGTCCAGACACTATGATACTTTCCTGAGTAGGCTGAAGCGCATCTCTACAAGGGCGGGGGGCGGTTCCCGAAGCATTCTTACTTTTTTGTTCGTTCCGCCACTTTTTACCCACTCAGCACACACGTCATCACAGAATTGGTCCTTGGGAAGAAGGCATTCGAGTGCAACAGGCCAACATGTAAGCTATGGGGATACGAGGGTATACGATAGGGGACAGGGTGATGTTGTTATCTACAGATGTAGGTATATGGGTGTGACTTGAACAGACGATGGCAAAGCGTTAAGTGATGTCCACTGAAACGTGTGCTCGTAGCTGTTTGTTGCTTTCAAGCTCACCTTTCGGAACAAATCGCGAAGTAATGTCCTACTCCAATAGGTTCAAACTTCTCGTCGCCCCTCGTTTCCTTCGACCAGCATTGGACTAGCCCGGTCGCTGCTGCACGAACTCTAAGGGAAACGGACTTGTTTCCGTGAAAATGGCTTCCGTGAAGTATCTTTGAATGTATGGCTTGGGTATACACGTATTCGTGACGACCCTGTTCTTGTGCTACTTACAACGAGCGGCGCTGGTGAATATCATCGCAGTGTCACGACTCCGACCCGCATCTAATCGAATGTACTACCCTCTGTTGTCGTTCGTTGTGGACAGATGCCCAAACAATATAGAGTACTACGAGCATAATCTCAGCGGCGGACATCAGCAACAACAGGCTCGATGTCAAACAGCATGTGGTAAGAAACGAGGTGAACGCCTTTCTGACCGAAGCACCATGTTTGTGTCGGGGTCAGTAAGGGCGACGCCTTTAGCTCGGCGTTGATTGAAATCACTCGCGCGTTACAACGAATAACGGCGCGCCATGCCAAGGTTCGATTTAGTCTTTTGCTGAGGCGTGCCATTTACGTAGAAAACACGGTCAACATTTCGTATACAGCTTGCGCTGGACCTGAGACCATTTGTAAATAATGGTGCGTGTGGGAGCTCATTTTGCACGATATTTGCTTTGGGGTACCCGAGTAATCCATATCGTAAAACCTAGCTAGCTGCTATTACGGGGAAGCTTGTTAAACAGAACCTACGGTACACACAAAAACCTGTAAATTTTGCTATTTTTAGTACCAACATTTGGTCCTATTAACTCTGGTTCCCGGTACTCGTTTTGGGATTTTCAACGATTTTGGGCCATTTACTTGGGTAGTCCTGTAGAGTAAAGCTCCGAATACCTACTGCACCCTGGTTCGTTCAAATTCCCAGTATTTTCCCATGTACGCCCGTCTTTCTATCCGCCGGTGAAACGAGGGTTCCCGGTACTCGTTTTGGGATTTTCAACGATTTTGGGCCATATACTTGGGTAGTCCTGTAGAGTAAAGCTCCGAATACCTACTGCACCCTGGTTCGTTCAAACCCCCAGTATTTTCCCAGGTACGCCCGTCTTTCTATCCGCCGGTAAAACGGGGCTCAAAAGCTGCCGACAGCGGGTATGTTTTCCCCGCGGGGATATTTGAGCGCCCAACGCTAAATATACCCGTCTAGAATATTTCGGTCCTTCGATATGGTGTGAATTTTCTCCGGCTAGTAAGTCAGGCTGCGGCACAGGGGGCGCACCAAACTTCTCCTAGGCTGCAAAATACGAGGAGGTCTATACCTCGTCTACAAATGAAATTGGCTAAAGATCATTTGTGACCACCCCACAATGTACATACGACGATACTACAGCAGTGGTATCAGTAACACGCAAACACAAAAGTGTACGGGTACATTTAAATAGTCGCACAATTTCCTGCCTCTCTTCAAGATAATGATATTAATAGTCGGATTACTTGATTATTAGGATTGACCCCAACGCCATGCCCGGCAAACTACTGCTGTACCTACCCTGCTTGACACTTCGTTTATGCATGCTGTTGAATTTGAACCGGTACCCTTCCTTCGGTCATTTCAAATAAAAATCACGCACTGCACAAAATATATCCGATACAACGTTACAGAGTATAGTATGCTGGTGGTCGTAGCTCATGCAATCGATGTCCACGCCGTCGAAAGAAACTTGACCGGCAGTCGGAATCATCAAAAGTATATTTACGGGGGACTACGGTGTATAGGACCTACGGTACACACTAAAGCCTTTTATTCGCCAATTTCCACTCGCCAACTTTGGTCCTATTTACTTTGGTCCCCCGTAACAGTGGGTTTAGGTTTCTTCGCGAGTGGCCGGATGAAAGCGTCGCGAAACAATATGCACCTCTGCTGTCTGTGCAAGCGATGATACACGGGTCATCGTGGGAGCTTGGGTTTCGATCCAGTGCCCTTCAAAGATAGTGGTAGTCGCTCAAGAAGAGCAGTATAGGGAGAGTTTACTTAAGCGAAACGTTCCAGCTGCCAGGTGCTGGTTGTGACGATTCCATGTCACTCGTAGGTTCCCGACCATGCAACGACGACCTCAGGGAAGCACACTTCATCTCACGACCCTCGAACGTTGGATCCCTGGAGACTCACATGCGGTTGTGCTGTTCACGTTTGTTTCCACGACACAGATTATCTGGCACTGGTTTTCAAGATGACATAGATAATGGATAACGCGCAACGGAGATATGTACACACGTTATTTGAACGTTCTGAGTGAATGGATACATACAGTACACATCATATTTGCACCTAAAATCCTGCAATACCGTATCCTTGTTTGTTGCTCATGCCATCGGCTGTTTTTATGATAGTGTATTTAGTATTTATCGGGTGCAAAACGAAACGAATCAATTGTTACAAGGTTTCGATATTGGTGATGGCACCAGTGGCCATGAGCCAACGTTAAGGGAGGAAAGTTGAGGAAGTTTCTATAGGTGATGCGGGATTTTGTACCTCCTGTTCGTCGTGCTCCCAGATGTAACCTGATTCCCACCGGATATAATCTCATCCGCTACCCTGCTTCCATTCTTCAGGGGTAGGAGTGAAGTTGATCCTCCACGGGAACCGCCGAAGGCCCATCAACTACCTACCCTGATCCCCTGCACATGCACTCTACTGAGCTGCCCTGGTCCCGTGTGGGCAGCAGCTGTCGTCCTCAGCGATGAATAAATCAGAACATTATTAGGCATTGAGAACCGATTTAATATGCGGTTTGGTGTGGTAGAGAACACTACCAGGTAGGCGCTATGATTCATATTCTTCGACTGGGTAGGTATTCGTGGAAAGTAGCTCCCTTCGACAGCAGCAGCGGGCACTGCTTGGTCGAGCGCGCTTGAGGGAGTGACGAGTGTACGACACAGAACGACGATCGAATAACAACACCGCATAGCCTTTGTCGAACCCGAAACCGAAAAAACAGCAACAACGTGACTGGTTAGGCCTCGGGGCCATATACCATCATCTATTTTCCGCCCCCCCCGACGAATACTCGTATATTTGCATAATTGAGCGTACGGAGAGTGAAACACAGTCGCATCTAGACCCCCCCCCCCAAATACTTATAAAGTTGCTCTCAACGTCGTCGATACGATTTTCACTGGTACCTACCTGCCCTACTGACAGTAGCACACGGAAAACACCGGGATGAACGACCCCGGACAACACCGCGATAAAAGGCCTCGGCAGCATATACATGCGACTTATATTTATAGGAAGAAGATTAACAACGAAGATCCGTATTTCGTAATAGTATCTTAAACCAGTTGATGCGAATTTACAAGAATCCTGAGCATCCTTTTACTGCAGCCCTTTTATGTCTTTTTTTTAGCCCAAGAACTTACTACCCATCATGGGACCCAAGTTTTTCCGAACGCTGCATTTCCGACGACGACTCTCCAAAGAGGTAGAGCACCCGCCTGGAAAACAGCGACGTAATGTTGAAGGGCGTTGTTTCATGGGTGATGTAGCCATTGTGTTATGCTCCCTTGCGGAAAATTCAACCTTTTCGCGTTTCTGCAGGTTTTTCAGTGCTTCTTGGTCGCATCTTCGAGCACACGAAATCACCAAGTGAGGTTCTTCTCGGTGCATACGGCTACCTTCGGGCGCACCCGATACCCCTAAAAATCCTATCAAGAGCATCCCTCAGTTTCGGGGGTCTGCAGTATGTTGTAAGGACCTGTAGCTGTCTGCAAATGAGGTGTAAACGTTCAGTTGGGGGTTGATTGTTGTCTCATTTAGTGCACCCCATATATTGAGGAATTTCGACCTCTGCCGCATCTGTAAGGAGGGATGCAGCCCTCTGTTGATAGCATGCGGGATGCCAATCTTGAGACAAACAAAAGCTTATGTGATGAAACTTTTTCAAGTCACCGTCGCTTTCCGGTAAGTATGAACCGACCGGAGTCGTTACCGCAGCGTGTTACGCTGGCGGCGTGTTCTTTTGTTCCGATTGTTTTTTATATTGGAGTGACCGGAAGCCCGGGAACCGGAGGACGCTTGTGCCAGCTTGCTGAGTAAAAAAAAACAACATACAACACATACATTCACATCGTATCACGCCGCAGTACAGTATACTGTGTTTTTTGTTCAGCCGATGCTCGTGCCTGTACCCGATACTATAGTACAGCACCATACACCGATTCCTTGTTCATGCCATGCTCGCGCCATTGAAAAAAAGCAAGTCCGGCCAGTAGCCGACGTCGCAAATTCCTGGCATATTTCTGGGCTTAGGCTGGCAGCACGAGCCTTCAAGCAAGCCACAGCACAGGCCCTTCCCGTGCGAGGACGGGCTCCGGGCAGGCGGTCACGGCAACGGACGAAGCATACAAAACGTCCACAAGACGTCATAAAAAGTTCCTAGAAGCGCCGAGAGGATTGCGATTTCTTGCAAATTATCGAGAGGCACGCGGGCAGCAAATATGTATACATTCATGTACATATACCACATAGTGGGCCCAGTGCTCTCAGCGCCCCTGAGCGTTTCTTGGACGTACTGTTGTGCGTTGTTCGTGCTAGCGCGAGTTGAGGTTCATCTCAAAGTACGAATCTGCTTCATCGTGGTCGCCGATCCCGACTGTGTCTGGGGCAGCCTCGGGCGTACTTGCCTTTTGCCCTGGCTGCCGTTTGGCCGGGTGTAAATACGTTATAGAAAGGTGAATCGTACTCAACTTGCTGGGTTGTCGATACTTGATTTATCGAGTCTCGTGGCCAAAGAAGTTAGTTGTCGGTCAACCTTTGCCCCTTCAAGCCTGCACTCGGCTCGTCGAACCTTGTTCCAACATATTAGAGTTTTCCCCACTAGGATGTCCTCGACAGCTGCGGTCGGGTGTGCTGTTTGCTTTTTTGGCAGAAGCTATATAGTAAACTTCAGCTGTACGTTGGAAGCGTGATTTGGTCAATGCTTGACATATCACAGTCTCGAGGCCAAAGAGTTCGGCTGACGGCCCTCCTTTGCCCTGTCAGGCCTGCCTTCGAACCGTCAAACCCTAACCCGAAAAGAAATAGTCTTGAACATTGAATGTCCTCGACGTCTGCCCGTCAATAAACAAAAAATGTGTCGCCAACCGACATTCTTGCTCGCTTGTGCCGGTAATAAAAATGTTTTCGATGCCAGCATTCAGATTGAACTTGTTCCCCTTCCTCTGCAACGGAGAAAGCCGAACCCTCCGCGGCTTTCGACAGCTCATAGCCGCACAAGTGTTTAATATGGGCTGAGGTTGCCGTTCTCAGCCTGAGTCGTTGCTTGTGCAATCAGGGATGGGCGTTCGAGAAATAAGTGTCGAAATTCCTATTCGAGCTATCACACATGTGAAAGTTCGAATTTTGCACTAACATATTGATACCTGTAGACTAGGATATGGTCAGGAAATAAGAGTCACGAACCTCTTCGGCTGTTGTGCACGCCGGGCGACCAGGCTCAGTGAGGTAGAGAAAACGGGCTAGTGGATTCGACCGAACCATGTCAGTCGACGACGCGGGAGGAGCGGTACAGTGGTGGTCGCACAATCAGTGTCTACGATTTTCTGTTTAGGCTTACAGGCAGGCAGCAGCAATAATGATAGCAATTTTGTCATCAATGTGAATGACTATACGTAGCCATTCCCAATGGCATAGGCACCAACAATGGCAACGACGAATACTCGTCATTGCCATTGGGTACAAAGTATCACATCGGGCGTGAAGTTCCGGTTGTATTGTGCAGGCTTTTTTATTTTTCATTGCGTAACCGCCAAGCAAAGATTGAAGCCATGAGCATATCTCGGTTATGACAAGGTACGACAACGTCGTGTTGTTGCTGCTACTGCTGCCTCGGAAGCTCTGCGAGTGCCGTTTCGATATTGACATATTTTAGTGTCTCGGCGTAGATATAGTGCCAGCGAAGTTTGTTTTTAATACGTACTTGAGCACTATGCTGCCGGTGCTTGCTGCCGGTGCTTGCTGCTGGTGCTCGCTGCGGTGAGCATGCTGCACCAACGTAGTCCCCGGCGCCTCGTGCTGTCGATTATACCCGAACGGCTGCTGCCCAACTAGTTTTTTGTACCAGGTATTTACCTGCATGCGAAATATACAGTACGGACGCCGAGCGTGACGTACGTACGAGCTGGACCAGCTCAAATGATGGAAATCCATCCAAGGGCCATACCTCTTGAACCCCTTCAACTCAACATTTCAAAATTATATATTTAAGTTGTCTTCACTGTCAAAAGAGCTGTATACCTGAAATCATGGTCGCGCGCGTTAAGTCCGCCTTGCGCCAGGGTGGGTGTCACAACCAGGGCGAACGCTTATAGTCGCGAAACAGCTCACGCGGATTTCGATTGCGGGCCGCGCAAAGTATAAAACCCCCTGTTCTCGCGGGGACTGGGGTGTATAGTCATTCCCATTGACTAGAGCTAACGTTGATGAGAATCTTCGGCAGACATCGATCGACAAAGACAACGGTAACGTCATATAATCTGAATGTCATGCGCTGATTAAGGTCTCCTACCCACCCCAGTGCCACATTGCTCACACGTCGGTTGGTGATATGTGGCGTGGGCCTACCAGGCGCCTGAAAATGAAAATCGCGCTGGTCTGTAGAAGGCAGACGACAAAAAATCTCCACCCCTCTCCGATGGCAAGAAATCGACCATTTTTCGGGGCTGGCATCGGTCGACAAACCCAACGAATACGTCTCGAGCTCTGAATGAAGCGCGCTAGTGAGGGGCTCCGACCCACGTTAGTATTACAGTTCTCACACTTCGGTCGGTGATATGTGGCATGCGTGTGCCAGGAGTGTGCCAAAAACATATTTGGCAATTTGTGTGTACAAAACAGACGATACCAACTCTCGATTCCTCTCCGTTGGCACAAAACAGAATTTTTTTAAAGCTTTGACGAAGAGCGCAGGACGCCACGGCCAACCTCTCGCCCCCTAGACCCCGGATGACAATGATACGTCAAAGGCTATGATTTTCACTAATTGGCCTTGCCCGGTACGAATCTCGTCGACCGTGGGTGTGTTGCATGTCGAGATCGAAGATCAATCGTCGCGTCACTGTGGGTGTGCGAGCTTCGAGCTGTGTTTTTTCTTCTTCTCGTTTGTGTGCGGCGTGATTACGCGTGGTTCCCGTGGATTTTTATTAATACAGTGATTTTCTTGGAATATGTCTCCTGTCATCTGCGTTATTTCCGCCATTTGATTGGGAAATAGCTGGCGTCGACTGCCCCGTGGTATTTTACACTTGCTCACAACCAGTGGGATACTGCGTCTCACGCAGGACCAAGGCATGTCCTTCGCGTGTTAAGCTTTGCTCTTTGCTGAAAGGCAGTGATTGCAGATGGCGAGGTGATGGCCGAATACACTCTTATGTTGTTTCCCAATAGCCCTTACATTTCGCTTTAGATTTCTGGATCAAAGCATATTTCGAACAGTGTTGTCATGGTCTCACGAGTTTTGTGGTTCAGACAGGTATAGCCTGGCCTCGTGACCTCAGTAAATAAAGTATGGGAGACAACAAGGGGGACACTTTGTTGTCACTCCAGGTCGAGTCCTGGCCGACATGTGCCGAGAAATGCCGACAGTGCCCCAGTCAACTACACTCCGCGATGCCCGCGATACCATCAAGCCAGCCTTGCTGCTAGATCACGGTGTTGAACTACGAACCTATTTTCCAGATTGTACGTGTAATTATCCCTACTATTAATAGCGTGTTCTGTATCTTATTTAGCAAATGCTCTAAATCCAGCTTATATTTTGTTCTGGCTTCATTAGCTTCCTATCCTGGGAGTGTCGTATTAGTCGCACCAGCAAAAAAGCAGCTTCAGCGTGCACTGCCTCTTTCCTGCAGTATTTCTTCTATTATTTTGTCCGTTGTGTATATTTCAAGTAAAAGTCTAATAAAAGACGCACAGGGACATTAGTAGCGCCGTCAGTAGAGGGGAGTGGCTGTAGTATTAATGGTACGTAGCAGTGCCTCAGCAATTATAGAATTTTCCCAACGAATAAGATTTTACCTCAGATCGCGTTCGGTTGGTACATCCCTGCCATCTCAGAGCTCCCGCTTGAACACCACCTCCTAGTATCACTTGCCGGCAAAAGCCCTTATTCATTTTGTTTTTCCGGAGCTCTTTGTGTGTGTGCGCGTGCCAAAGCACGGCCTTGCTGGCGAGCCCGGCGTCGTCGTGGGTGTCAGCGGTCGCTAACGGGTAAAGGGGGTGGTGGAACGAGCGTTGTCGCCGTTCACTTGGCTGAGTGCCGTGTGTCCATCGAGACACGAACGAAGCATAAAAGGGCTTTGTCTGGCCTCCTGATGTAGGGTTCGGTATAATATATTCGACACAATTAGGGTAATTCTTGTCCGCAAACGCAACAATCGACCGGTGCTTCTTGTTGCTACGAACAAGCTGTAATTCAACATAAGAGCTCCGCAGTCTGAACATCAACAATGTCGAGCTGGCAAACGAGGGCAATGGGAAGCACCGGGCCTTCCGCGAGGCGGGCCACGGGACTCACTGTAGCAGAGATGGACAGGAAAACTTGACGCTGACCGGATTAGAGGCGAGGTGGTCGCGAGAGGGACGTGTAGCGCACGAGAATAGGGGAAGCTCCACTCTTCATTTTTTTGTTTTCTCGACCGGCGTAACGTATTCATTCAGGCGAGAAAGGAGTTCATCTCAGAGGGGACATCGCGATTATGTGTTTGTTTTCTGATTGTCGTCTTCGTTTGATATTATTTTTTCTTCGCGATAGGTTGCCGGGCTGTGCTTTCTCCTTCATACATACCAGATAGAAGCATGCACTATTTCAGTACGTATATGCGTGCGGCGTTCGGGTCGATGTTTAGAATAGAGCATGAAGCTCTTCACAAACACTAACCTCCTGTTCGACCTTTCATTGCGACACTCTCTGTTTCGTTCAATTCCTCGCTACTCGTGAGCGATCGTAGAGGGAGAACCACCCGCTTCGCGAAGGGCCTTGAAAATACATACAAATACTTGACGAGCAAGTAAAAGAGCTAATACTAGTACTAGGGGCCTTTGCCTTGACTACTGGAGTATTGGTACGATTACGAGCTTGTCGAAATATGCTTGCGTACCACATGATACACGACTTCGTATGACCATCATATACACGCCAGTCTTTTACGCATACTGCACCAGGTTAATAAGTTGACTGGAAGTTTGACAGGGTTGTATTATTTCATTGGCTTCTCCTTGCCCTAGAACGATCTGGCTGTTGAAACGTGTAAAGCTAAAGAAACATACTTGGTACCTGGTACGCCTTTTGCGCTGCACGGAAAGGAAAAATCGAACTGTTTAGATATGATACGTTTGAGTGGGGGCATTTGGACCAGCCTTTCGCTTCGAGGGGGCTGTCCCATCGAGCCGACCGGACAGGTGATGTCGATCGATCATTGAAATATACACAATAGGTAGAGGCGGCGGCATACCGCATCGGGTTGTTTGTTACGCAACTCAAACCCCCCACACATTACTACCTGACCGCAACGAAACCACTCCGTAGTTATGCCGCTGCCGAACAGGATTATGTGACTCATCACGACAGAGAGTACACCCAGCTTGATTGAGGTGATCCATCTCGCCATTTTCTCAATGCGTAGTTCTTGGTGAGGTCGGGGATGCTGATGGCCACTGGCCGCCAACTGTAATGGCTGTCGCTTTCTTGGCGGTGAGCACAGTAGTACACGCCCATTGAGCGCACCGTTTCTCTCTGAGCACGTGACACCTCATCTTCGACGACGGCGACAACGAGTCGAATTACGAACATCACGAGGACGCCCTTTACAAAATATGGTCATTCGGGGGCTTCAATACACGATGAGAACGGATTTTCCCTTGTACCGGCCGCAAATTTGGGGATATTCTGGTATGGTAGTAGCAGCCTTGTCGGCGCCGGCTGCCACAGCGGTAGTGGTAGCGGCGGCTTTCGCAGTAATAGCGGGAGTAGTGGGAGTTCTATGATGACGCACGCCCGTAGCTGCGCCGGTGTGGAACATTGAATGTTTGGCATGCATTGGTGTCCCTGCGCCAATGGCAATGAGCGAATCCGGCTGTATTTCGTGCCTGACGTAGTTTGCGGTATGGCACGTTGGAGACTCGATCTATTGGATGTTTTCGTTGTTCTTCTCAGTTGTTTTCCTTGCCGACCTATCGATCGGGAGGTGTGCGCTGTCGTGGTTTAATTTCCTATATTCGTCATCTGCCGATAACTTCATCATGATCTTTCTTTCGAACACTTGCAGAATGTTCGGACATTTATATTGTACGCTGTCTATGGCATCTTCGACTAACAGAGGCGCGCCAACAACCGCAGGTAGACAACAGTAATGTGCTGATAGCAGTTGTATAGCTGTAGTATGGGGGTAGCGTACTACAATTACTGTAGTATCACTTGCCGTTTTATCAGTAGTGGTACAGTACCGGCCCGCTGCTAAGAATTACACCCACAGGAAATTCAGCCTGAAAGCATGATGATGGTTAGGAAGCTCTTGGCCTAGCCAATGCGTCTTCTTTCGAAAAGTTGACCCCTTTCTGTGGCTGACCTGAATCCAAACAATCAACTATCGTGACGAATTAAGGAAGACGTCTATCCTGAAACCAGCGGAAATAAGCGCAGAGTTGTTTAGACAAATGTTTTTTCACGCCCGCCCATATCAAGGATGTCGGCCTTGGCCCGATTATAGTTGCGTGTCAGAAGTCTGGTAATGTAATAGAAATGCAATCGGGCACTTTTCTGGTGGAGATGTGCAGGTATGTCTTCTCTGTTTTTCAGTCAATCTACTCAAGTAAATGCTACACCATTTTGTTAGGGAAAACTACTTGGACATACTATTGTACCCTCAGTCACGTCATGTGCACCGCTGAAACTGCAGCACAGACGGTGGTCGCGGGTACTACTCCGCTCGGTACGACCACTTCTTCTTACAGTACCCCTGCTGCCTGCGCTGGAGAGGTCTCCATATCATATCTCTTGGATGCGCTCCTGCCACCCCGCCTTGTTGTCGCCCCTCCATCGTGCCATCACCCCTGTATATAACACGGGAGCCGTGCGCCGTGCGCTGTCTGTTTTCACTAAGGGATGCATGCGACTGCATCAACATATGCGTCTACTGTACTTGCCTGCGAGCCTCATCGCTCCCGGAGTCCCACATATACCTCACCCGAGAGTCAGACGGATCGGATACTAGGTTTCATTCGAATACAAACCTTGACTACCGAGCTAATAGTCGACGCTGACGGTTAGCTCAGTATAATCTGATGTCTTGTGTCAGCCGCTGTTTCGCCCTGGCGCGATCTAGACATGACAACATCGATGATGCCCGCTTGACAATTACATAGATACCGGAATATTGACATTATTTTGTTCGTCCGCGTGCTCGAACTCTCGCACGTCCCAGGAGGCCAGATGATGTCGTCACGGAGCACAAAACAAAGGCAGCACGGGTCTGGGTAGGCATGCTCCTGACGATCATGGGATGTAAGCATCCTTGCAATTTATTTCAGAAACGCGTGCCCTTGAAGCCAATTACTGCAGCAGTATAGTTCCATGCTCTAGCTGTGTCAACCAGTGTAAAACCACACTACCGCTAGTCAGCTGTTGGTATTGTGCTACAGTAGCGTCTCCTCGCGTCAGGGCTGACACCAGCCTTGTACCAGCTACGATCATACGATACCCCAGGAGAACCTAGAGTTCCAACTTGCTTGAACAATATTTCCATCTCCACAGCTAATTCGAGAACTTTATATTGGGAAGTATACCACTGGCACACATCTTTGCTGGAGTACATCTAACGACTTGGAAGAGGGAAAAAGAGTAAATACAACTCAAGACCAAAAAGGAGATAAAAAACAGAGAATAGGGAAGGCAAGGGAAAAAACAAGAGTCTTGAGGACACACCATGCGTACGGGAAAATCAACAAGATATTTCGCCACCAAAATACGAAAGCAAATATTTTTATACAGGCGTACTCGCAGACGAATACACTGGGCGGACCGGGCAAGCGACCAATCATTTAACCTTCAATTGGTACATGAGGTTAAACTATCACACACAGAGCAAATTTGAGATAGCTGGACGGAATCCTCGAACTCACAGCTGATCGGCTCCTGTTACTCAAAATATCCAGCATGAAGCTATACAAAAAAATGAGACTTCCGCTGTAGGCGCTATCAAACCGCTGTACACAGCTTGAAGAGTCACGTTCGACGCAATCCTCGATATCAGGGCTAACTTGAATGCTAGGTGCAAAAGTCCCTCGAGTGCTACATAGTAATACATGTTTCATACTTCTAAATATCGACAGACAGTCTCTGAATTCTGCAAGTAGGTCCGGTTTAGTTTTCCCTTAATAATAAGGGATGACGCCATATAAAAACCCTGAGCACGCGTGATCGAGATATTACACGCAACTTGCAAATATGAATTTTGACGAGATCCTCGATATCACAGCGAACTGCTTTTCAGTAAACGCCAATAATCTGCGTCCTGAAGTGTACACTACCTGCTCTGCTGTTGATCAGGCTCCCACTGGGGCACACTTGACACGAGCTCGGAGATTTATTACGGCTGCCTACGACTTCGATTTGCCCTCTAACACAGCAGATAATAGAGGCGTAAACCACAGACAGAGTAGTGGAAGTAATGGATGTTCGGACCCAAGAGCTTGTCAGAAGAAAGTGTACGTATAAGATACTGATGGCCGCAGTCGACATACAGGCAGTCGACAAGAACGGCTGCGCGCGGGCGACGGGGCTGTTGTTCGAGCGACCGAGCGATCGACTGGGCGGCTGCCATTGGGTGAAGGCAGCCAGCAGCCTACCAAGCGAGCGGGGGTCACTCGGCGGCGCAAAGCGACGCGGAAGTTAGTTCAAGTGCTGGATGCGAGGACGGCTGACAAACCTGATTTTATATGAATAGAAACTTTGTAATATGCAGCCGTTCAAACGTGATCCGTATGGTATCGAACATTTTCAAAGAACACTGAACCCCCCGAAAGACACGGAAGACACACGAAATTCTACGACACATCCAAGGCAGCCCGCTAAAACTGAATATACTTCAAGCCGCGCACTGAAGTTCGCCTAAATTACAGAGTACAGAAAATACCATATGTGTACAACGAACATACCAAGAAAATCCCAGAGAATGTACACCAAAACCGAAATGAAAAGTCGGCAGCAATCACTAACGCGACGAAAGCCCACCTAGAACAACCAAATACCGCAAAATACTCACGAATATCCACGACATACCCGCAACAATCGTGTCAAACAACATTGCAACAGGCCGAGAGGAACTTGAAAATAGACAAGAACGCACGAACGCTAGAGAACACGCGACAAAACTTTAGCTAGAGCGATACTTACACCGGGGACGCGCCTGCTGTTACCTGGCCTCACGGCAGGTTCGTTTGTTGTCGTGTACCCGCGCTTTGGCGTAGCAGAAGATGCCAGTGATGCAGGTTGTGTAACATGAATGTCGTACGCCAGGTGTAGTGACAGGAAGTTGTTCGAGTTTGTGTACATATATTAATATTACGGGAAACCCTATTACGGAGGACCATAGTAAATAGGACCAAATATTGTGAGTAAAAAACCGAAAATATTTAGGTTTATGTCTACATCCGAGGTTCTATTTAATACGGTCCCCCGAAATAGTGAATCGGACCCACGATAAACAGAAAAAAACGATATATTTAAATTTTTCTAATACAAATATAGTGGGTCGTTTTTACTACGGCCCCCCGTAACAGTTTACCAGGGAGAACTAATTCACACAAATGCATACTAGTACGTTTTTCTTCCAATACAAGTATGCCCTGTTCGGAATTCAAAACAAAAAAGCTGGTGGGGACTCCTACATAAAAAATAACAGCTGGGTGAGCTCGTCGCAGCCTTGTACCGTCGATTCGGTTCCCGCACAGCATCTCACCTTCTCTGTTCCGATGAGATGCGTCGACGGCGTTGCTTGGAGCTTGGTGGTTAACGTGAAGCTGGTTCACGGACTCCATTATGATGGGAACAAGACATGTGATTCGCTTTATCTCCGCACCCACGTGTTCGCAAAATAAGTTCCAGATTGAAAAATGTTCATATTCAGTGCCACACGCACCTTATACGCGCGGGCACAGCTTGGACATACTACGGGGAACCATACTAAATAGGACCTAAGGTGAACACAAACACCTATACATTTCGCTGTTTTTGCACACAATATTTGGTCCTATTAACTATGGCTCCCCGAAATAGCTGCACCGCAACGAAAAGAGACCAAACAAAGCCTTGTCCCTCGCGCCACCAAGAGGGCGACCCACCCCGGGTCAAGACACCCTTTGTACACCATAGTCACCCTACCCTTGGCGACGTCCCGAATCGAAGTGCACCATACCGAACCACACCTACGAGAGGACACCAAGCCAAGATGGCAGTGACGCAGGACACCTGCGACCTACTGCCAGTACTTTTTGACGGTACTGCTTGTTTTCCTAACTATCACTACTACTACTACTACTACTACTACTACTACGAGGGGAGACCCTTTACACTCTACGACTTAAACTTTTTTTTAAGATATAGAAATGTGTAGCACACCCAATGTCGCCCACCCGAGTAGTGTATTTCGTGTGCTTCTTTCGCTGCCAAGCCCACCTGGCTCGATCTCATCCGGGAAGGACCTTTCTGATGGTGGACTCGAGAGCTCGTACGGCCGGCGTGAGCGCAGAAGTACGACAAATCAGCGTAACGTCCGTATCTGTATCACCGTGTTACTGATGTTGCCAGTTACGAAGTTGTTCGAATATTGTTTCGGTGGTCGTGAAAACAATATGTGTCGCCGCTAGACACTGTGAATCTAAAGCTTCCTCGTCCGGCCGCAAGAACGCGTCGCTGCCACGGAGTTAGGCTGTCGCCGGTAGAACGAAGGAGGCATTAAAAATTGAGAGATATCTGTGTCACCACTCTACGCGCAACCGTCGACGTGAGAGACCAACAGCCGGATCGTTGCTCGAAGCGGGCTGGCTCGTGGTTGCCGTATGCTTGGTTCAAACTCTTCCTTATGTTTTGGACCTAAAAAAATACACAAACACGCCTTAAGCAAAGGTCTACTCGTAATCTGTAACTCACGAGAACGATATGCGTTTCTTTTTTCGGTGCCGCAGAGTGGAGGAGCGGGCGCCGGGAAGCTAGCAGATTGTAGTTATTACGTGTGCAGCACGAAGTGCTGCCGAGAAAGAGAAAGAGAGGGGTTGTTTACCCCGTCACGTCTCTCGAGATACATTAGACCTGGAGAAGGATCATTTGTTCCACCTACGAGCCACTATTAACGAGATACATCGCTCTTGTGGCCTGGAGGATAAAATAGAGAAGAAATCTCATGTGTCTCATGAAAGCCTTCAACCGAAAGCTTTTGCGTTTCCCCCCCGTTTTTTCTCGTTCCTTCATGCCAGTACGGGCGACCATCAACTAACCTCGCCTACTATCCACTGCCGTCGTCGTAGGCGGCCTAGACGGCAGCAGTAGGTAGGGTTAGGGTTAGTGCTTAGTCGTTCAGATACAACAAAGTAGTGTAGCTGTACCCGATGCATTGCATCTTCGGCTTCGCTCTCGATCATATACAGCAGTTCACTCGTATTTTTCTTCGAGCAAAGCATGGATGCAAACGAGCAAATACGGGGGACCATAGTTAATACTAGGACCGACCCTCTTTTTTACGGGGGACCATAATAAGAAGGACCTACGGTACACACAAAAACCTACCTATTTTTGTGTTTTCACTCACAATATTTGGTCCTATTTACTATTACTATGGTCCTCCGTAATAGTATGAACAGATAAATATGTATTTTTTTCGTGTGTTTTGCCGTAGGTCCTATGTACCATGGTTCCCCGTAACACTCTCATTATCGTGCAGGCTAAAGATAAATTTATGGAATAATGTCCTGTTTGTTGTGAGTTCAACATTTCTGTTTAGTGTATCGTCCAGCCCCCCTTCGTTGAATAAAGCAGATAGTTGATGTATCAGCAATCGTCTCTATTTGGTTTATGCCCCTCGGCACCGTGCATCGACGTGATTACCCAAATTGTTAGAACTAGCTGAAGTGAACATATTTCGGAAAAAATATCGGCGGGTATACGCTAAGCAACGTCCGGCATCAGTCCACCACGGATAGTTTTCCATTTTGTGCAGGATGATATTTTTCCTGCCCGCTACGCATTTAAGGGAAGCACCACGCGTGCACTTAGTTACTTTATCATGGGTGCAAGAATTGACGTCACATTTAGTTCGGTTATTATACCTGATACTGAATGTCCAATCGCTGCTCGTGCTGTTTTTGTTCGTTATTTGCGAGCAGTTGTGGTTTGGCAGAGCATCTCGCTCGTTAATAAGTACAAGAACCCCAGCACAAGCTTCACCGTCTCGGTGAGTAATGCCTGCGGCTTCGGTCGCTTTGATCCTGTCGGGACAAGTCAGTTTTAGTTGAGTTTTCGTTCCTTTACACTCACATCTGGTAAACAATTGAATACCGGTTATGTAACTGTGGCCATACTGCTGTACCTGAAGTCTCGAAAATCCAGTTATAATACGTAAATAACTCCATATCGCGTGTCACCTTCGCGCGGCCACGCATGGCTATAGTTTATCGCCGCGTGGGTGATCGTCGGCCCTGTGGCAATATCTATATGATACTGTGTGTGGACATTGATCCCCCGTACGATTTTTCTAAGGTTATGTTTTGAAAGGTATACCTCGACCCGGGGGCGTTTGTGAGGTCGCTCCTAACGTGCCCATATACAGAAGTAGGTGAGTCTAAGAGGTCGTAACTGCAGCTAAGAAACCATCAAGCGAAACCACCGTCATGCAGCGCGACAACATGGGCGTGCTTACATCGCTAAACATCCCCGACCCCTTTTTGCTAAACTTGATATATTTGCATCGCTTGCCGCTTGCTTCACTCTCTCTCTCTTTTCTTGGATCATCAGGACGACGTCTACCGGTTTCCGTACACAGAGGTGTGCTTTGAGGGTGGTAACGGATGCAACTGGGAAGGGTGCGTCGATAGTGTGGTCGCTTCCGTTTTCGACGCATGCCATGATGAAGTCCTCGATGTCCAAGCCGAATCACCGAAAAATGTACGTCCACCAACAGCAACCCGGATGCAACCATGGCCCGTATTCGTAGTGTTGGGTACTCACAGAGTCGCTAAAAGCATCGCCTGTACTTTTTTGGAAAATTACTCTCAGTAGGTAACATAAGCCACCTCCTGGGAGCACGATACGGGGAGCCGCGGATAATAGAAGCTACGGAAGAATTTGGCTGTATCCCGAACGGCTGTCATGGCACGGGCTCGGGCAAACGAACGTCGAGCGACGGTCACTTTTCGTAAAACCATAAGCGTCACGATACTTTTAATTGGGCTAAGTCCACGGGCCCGGCCCTACTTGAACCACGGAATACTCTGTGCGTGCCCCATTCCGTTAAATATCAGTCGAGCGAGTGCGTGACGTTCGTTCTGGGAAATGTGGAGACCAAGACGTTTGAAGCCGGGGGCTGTATCGATCGAACCGAGAGGCCATGCATGAGTCTAGAGGTGAGATGAACTACGGTACCCCAGAAAGACTTACAGATGTTTCGTCTTCTAGTATGTGCTGACTAAGCACCCTGTGTTAACTTTTGAGCCCATTCTTACGCTCTGACTGCATGGAGGCGGCTACAACTGTTGTTGCGGTCGAAGTTGTTGAGTGTTTCACCTCAACAGTATGCTGACCCTAGTGTCGGCCAGCTTGATTTGAGGTTGGAAAATAACTATCTGGTTTCGTCGTGCTGAGCTACTGTAAAATATGTAATACGTCAAGCACGGTCTAGTTAGATAGGTCCACCGAGTCCCTAGTATGAGCATGGGGGTATCCTCCGACTGCTATATCTACTGGGTATACCCAGGCAAGTACCAGGTACACATCAACCATGGGAAGAGAGCCATATGCGATTGCTACCACTGGTGCAACATTGAACCTCCCTTTCCTCGTCCCCCCCGGCGCACTGGAGTCGATGGCCTGTTTGGCGGTTGTTATCTTCGGGCGAGACTCGTTGTGCTGAAACACTCTCTGTGAGACGGCATACCTATGTGAAGGTCTCAGACCCGATCTCGGGCCGTCTGTACCTATATGCGCTATCTCGTTGCACTGTAGTACAGTCATTGTTACAGCTGTTGAGGCGCAGACCGACCGCTCTTGGTCACTGGGGAGCCCGGTAAAAGCAGACGCATGGGCTAGGCCCGTCGAGTTTGAGCCGCCTCTCAGCATGAATCCACATCGAATGAATATGTAGGGAAACTGTTTCGCGCAAACATGTGCCGACTATTAAATAGTGGCGCTGCTCGATCGAAAAACCACCAAGTAGCGTTGCAAGATACTCTTGTACTCACCATAACATTTCACGACAAACGCACTGTATGCCACCCGCATTGTCCACATAACTAAATTCACCTACTGCGTAAAGAGAAGCTCTTGCTTCAGATGAAACATTCGTGTGTTGAGAAGCCCAAACAAGGCCATAAGGCGCAAACGCGCGGTTTTCCGCAAGGAGGCACTTTAAGCCGTATTTGATGCGCTGTAGTGTGATTTTGCCGCCGACGTTCCTCCGCACAAGAACTCTGTCTGCATCCATATTTATAGACCGACGCCAGCTAAACGTTTACATGTAGGAAGGATCTTGTCGACCCGCTATCGTCGGTGTTCGGGTCGCTCTGAATTCTACACTTGGTACGTTCTATCGGAGCGTTAAACCGGCGCCGCCTTTATGACGAGCTGCATTTGCGCAAAAATCTGGTTCAGGCCCACGGTGGTATGTGATTGCCTTCAGATTCACCACTGTCGAGTTTCAAATAAAGACTTACACCTCGACGTAGAGGTGCCGTAGCGGTTGAAACTAGTCCAAATATAAAAAATACCTTTGGCGCGACAAAACAACAAGGGCTGGTTGGTACTCCACTTGGGGACATGTACACTTCCTTACAAAACAAATCAGCCTGTCAGAATCAAGGGCGCTCCTGGCAAGGTGTGTGAGGGCGTGAATTACGACAGACAGCAGTCGTCGACGACCAGGCGTGACTCGCGATGTATTATCATGGGCACGAAGCTATGAGCCGACAGCACAACGAACTCCAAAAATCTCGGGAGGACTGCATCCTTTCGCCTGCAGAAGCGCAGTCCCCTGATAAAAAAAAGGCCTCCGCTCGAATAATGTTGTTCTGCGAACAGGGGACTTGCTACGTTCCCGAAGTTGCTGCTAGACGAGAAAAACAAATCCGAATAAGATGCGGTGAGGTCTTCGTCTCCAACAAGGCAGACTAGGGATAAACAGCTTCATTTGTTTGTTGATTGGCAACATTTTCGTGGAACATCGGAATACACGTGTCGCTCGCTAATCGCGTACGGTATTTTCGAGCTGTGCGAACTTTTTGCCGAAACAACCACGTGCGCTCACCTTGTAAAATATTCCCGTGTGACCCTCTTCCGCCTCAACAAGGTGTCGCAGGGTCCTATGGCGTGGTTGAGCGTGTACTGCAGAATAAGTTCCTGTGCATACTACATGTCACCGGTGCCAATATTCGTCAGTCCAAGCTCCTTGTTCAGAACTTCAGAATGTTTTGAACCCGAGCCACACCAATTTTGTGCGAGAGGCGACAACGGACTACCACCGCCAGAAATACGTCGTCTTTACGACTGTACGTGCTTTTTTTTTTAGAGGGAACGGACCGCTTGCGTTTGTTCCTGCCATTTGTAACGTTTCGTACTTTCGCAGCTGTCGGCGCCAGCTGTCGCTGCCAGCAGGGTATCTTGGTAAAACTGCAGCTAAACTCACCTCAACGAGTCCCTGCTATCTTGTGAAATCGTGCAACAAGGGTTCTAAACTGTGCTCCCACATGCATGCCATCTACATTGCGTGGGTTGTTCCCAATGCGCGGAAACAGATATACTGGATCGCAAACAATGACACCAGTCGCGAGGAGGAGTACAAGTGAGTCAACGGGCTCGCGAGGAGCGACACGTATCGAAAGTCGAGGCGGGCTATCCGCAGAACACGGCTTGTTTTTCCGAGAAATTTCGTTCATCCAACGCCGTCGTTTCCGATGGAAGCGCACGTCGGCCATCGTTTTTGCCTCCAGCATCGGACGCCATGCCTCTGGATGGATTGACGCTTAGCTAGGCTTGCCCTTAGCATCTATTTTTCATGTTTCTCTCGGTCTCGGTCGTCATACAGTTCAAGGGTCGGCGTCTACCTGTGAGGGGAAGAAATCGAGGCAGAAACGTCTGTACCTTACACCCGCGTCGAACGTTCTGACGAGAAAAGGCCACCTGAGGTCAGGATCGCCCATACGGATATGGTGAGGCCTAATGAGTTATAGGGGGCAACTTTCGCTGGGGTTAATGGCTTCGCGTATCGCACTGGTTGTTCTCTAAAAGGGTCGTATTAGAGGTATGTTTGGTAGTTAGTGGTTCATCTCGCCACAACCGCTCCTTCTTCCGATACTGCTGCTCGTGCATGTGCCGTTCGTCGAATGGCTACAGACAATCGGTAAAAGCACCAGATCATACTTATCAAGCGGCTCCATCACCAGCTACCCTGTCTTGACAACGTCTACGACCTACACCGTCATTCGGAACCAAGCTGTGAGAGGTTAATCCAGTCGACAGACATCGTGTACGCGGGAATCCGCATTTATTTTGTCTTTAGTGGTGAAACTGGTTCGTGATTCGTATGATCACCTGCTTCCTTGCGTAGAATGAGGCACTAATGGTGGGTCTGATAGAGTGTACACAACGGAAACTAAGCACTGGAAACCTGTACCTACTATTACGGAGGAATATAGTTAACAGGACCAAATATTGTTACTATAAATACGGAAATATAAAGGTTTTTATATGGACCGTAGGTCATATTAACTATATTCCTCCGTAATAAAATCGTCGTGGAAAATGTTGAAATGCTCACTATAGTTGTTGTCGCAAGGGGGGAATCCGTACCTTACCTGAACGCATTTTGAGTGCAAGGTACTGTTCCTTTCGATGTGGCTTCACCGTGTCCTCAGTAGTGGGTAGCCCCTCAACCGTTGCTTTTCACGTCTACATCACGGACTCTTATTATCGACAGTCCCTCCCCGCCCCTCCCCTGTGTGCAGGAAATGTACGACAAACTTTGTGGCGAACTGATCCATTTGAGTTCCGACCCAAGCTCAAGATATGACGGAGACCCTGCGTTTGGCGTCATGTACCTTACCCTCACCCTTGGATCGTTCTCCCTGACCACGCTTTCCGACGACAACCCGATTGATATGCTCGACTTTATCGCAAACATTGGCGGTTTCTGGGGTGAGTGCATGAATCAGCTCAGCCCAATTAACACTCCATGCCGTTACGATTTGTACATATATGCATATACATAGCCTGGCGCCCCATGAAATGCCAATGCTATCCACTACACCCGTCCTAAAACGACGTCCTTGATTTACGTTGTTTCATTCATGTCCTCGCCCCTTAGAGGTCTTGCTGTTGGCATGGGGGATATTTTTTATCGCCAGGCATGCCGACACCACTCCCAACCAGAAAGCTCGCAATTTCACCAAGGCCATCAAGAAGGGTCTCCAGAGGGACAACAATCCGGTGGTTTTGGAGGGACCTTCTCGCCTATCATCGGTGGTGTCTCATCCACACAACGGAAGCATTCCGCATGTGGGTCCTAGTCATGCGCACGGCCGCGGTATCGGTGGTAGCAAATCGACCGAGGCTTTCCTCGTGTGAACAGCATGTGAGCGTTGCAGGTGAGGCTCCAGAATACGATTTCAGGGGACCACATGAACTTGGATCTACGGTACATACGCAAACCTATATACTTGTTAATTTTTACTACCAGTATTTGGTCCTGAATACTTTGGTCCCCTGTAAAAGAATCGTTACCATACAATGGAATTTATCGACGAAGCTTCTACGATGTATACAATAAATATTACCCGCCTGTTCCCGAAAAGAGCGAGAGGCTATACTAACGGCTGGCGCGCCTGTTCCGCTTTGTCGTGAGTCTGTTGAAGTGGAAGGACAGAATGCTGGAAGTAACGACCCATCCGCGCATGAGCAATGACGTTGAGACTCAAGGCTCCAGCGCGGTGCATTTCGTTTATACGCTGGAAGATCCGAACGGGAAATAGAACGTTCTCAAGGGCTATGTCCTTGGCCCTCATACAAGGGGCTATTTATAGTAGCAGCTGCAGCTTCGATTTTTTTATCAACAACCTACTGTTGTGGGCGGGAAAGGGGAGTACAGGACAGAGAGGAATGGTTCAAGTAACATTCAATAATTCGCATTTTGATGGAATGCAGAGCGTGGTTTGGTTTACTGGACGTTTTACGTCCACATTATAACTTGTCCCGGGCAACGTTTTGGCTGACGAGTCAAGGCGTCCACGGTAAAAGCATTCACGTAGCGAGGTTCGATTGTGCCTTTCTTGACGAATACCGGTATTGTTGTACTGCGCCCCATTCGTGCGTAGGTGTCGGTATACTGTAAATGTGTCGTCGTTGAGGCGACAAACTAGTGTTTCGAACGCAATAAACCCTTTTCGAAAAAGAGTGGAAAGCTAACACACATCATCCTGAGAACATCAAAAATACTGCCTGCGTTCCCCCTCGTGTTTACTCACGGTGGTTTCGTCGCTGCGCGCGTTCCATGATATTCTCGTCAAGGTTCGGGGCACTCGTTGACCTTGGGTTCTCACAGGCAACTACTTCTGGCACCGTTCTCCCTCCCTCGACAGCGGCGAAGGCTGGGTGGCACCCCATGCTTTATTGGTTATCTACAGTAGGGGCTCAATTTCCAACGTACACCCCAAGGCCATGTCCCCTCTAAGGTCGAACTTCGGTCACCACCTTTCACGCCTCCTTTCCAGTGGCTTCGTTTTCTACAGGAATGAAAATGGTGTGCTGAGCCGCTCGGGGCATGGCCCAACTACGGATCCTCGTGTCTGAACGAACGGTGTGATTCCTTCCCGACGAGAGCGCCCCCTCGCGACCTTGGGCTTTCAATATAGCCACATCATTATTTTTCCAGTCTCGCGTACGACTAGTTTGGGTTTTGCAGCGTGAAACTGTTTACACTGCTTTACCTCAGCGACGCTCGCAAATGGGTTTACACTTTCTGCGTGATGTTTGCGCCTAAGACCTGGGCACTGTCGTATTCGAGTACCACTCACACCCCTTGTAACTAGCAGCTGCCATCGCCGAGCGTTTGGTGGATGTGTAACAGTACATTATTTGTAGCAAATATGTACTAACAGTATAGATAGTATTACATGATCGAATGCCATCCCGGGGCGGAACACTTAGAATGAGACTATGACGCAATGTCGTTACGGGGGAGGGAGTCTTAATTTTTCACAGTCAGGCAAGTTTTCCGGTGTCAAGCCTTCCGTATGACGTAAGGCCTACCGTATCCGAAATTTAAACCAGAGCACAACCGGGTGCGAAAGTTGTGAAACGAAGTCACGAGCTTGAGTTCTAAAGGTCTTCGATTATTCGGTGGGACAATGTGCGTAATATTGCCCATGTTGACTGAATTGTTTTACCCTCGACAGGGGAGGAGTACTACTGTCCGAACCACTCTTCAGCCATCAACCGAAAATGATGCTGCGAAGGTTGCGTAGTCGCAACCCTGGTAGATTACTGACAGCCAGTGGAACACGTGCGATCACCACTTACTTGCAGAGGGATCTGGATTGTTGTACACGAGTGTTCTGAATATGGGAACAAGGAGGAACTGGTATTGATGAATGAGAGCATGGCCACCAACCCCGCGGGCTACGAGTGCGGGGACTTCTTGAGCGGAACACGATGCGTTCCGTGCCACTGGGAGGAGCAGCGAGTCATAACATAGGCGGTACGGTGATGGACGTTGCGATCGACTACGTGGGCGAAACTCTGCCACCTTCGCATGTAGATACGTAGAGACAACAGCGTCTGTAGCCGTGGCGGGAGGGGTGTTCTCGCCGAAAGGCGTTGAAAGAGGCGGATGTTTTGTCGCTGTCCAAGACATTCTCGCGCCTTTCCACAGGATAACCGAAGCCGAACCTACTATCAATGTTTGCCAAGGTACTGGAGAGGTCTGAGTATCAAAAGGATGACGACAGAAAACGTGAAGGGGGGATAACAATAGACAATACCACTCGAGCACTGAGAGAAAGGTGTGATGTCATGCCGCAGGAAAGAGACCTCATCGATCCCTAAAGATGTACTTGTTCATGCGCCGACGAAATGTTCCAACCCGGGAAAAAAAGCCATCGGAAGGTACGAAGCCGTCGCCGTGGTAGGAGAACAGCCTGTCGTCTGTACAGAAAATCACGAAAATGGCATCCCATCATTAGGTCCCGTGGGGCAGCACAAGATGGTTAGCAGTGAATCTGAAAACTGGCCGATGATTGTGCACGAGACACGCTGGCAACGATATGTGCTTGGTTAATTCAGGGCTTTCGTTCACAAAGTAGTTCCTGCGACGGAGTGCCGCGTCGACTACCATCGAGTCACACAGGAGTAGAAGTCCTGTGTCAGAGTTTCTGTCTGATTGAAGTAGAGAGGACTCGTCGATCCAATAATATGCACGAGTGAAATTGCCGACAAAATATCACAGCAGAATTCTGCGCCAGTCGCATGTTGGTCAAGTCATCAACAGCACTAACACCAGAACAGGGCTCGAGCTGGATCGCTGCTAGTCTCTAATGCCGACTACTGTAATCATACAGGTACCTGCATAGATAGGTGAGTTTCGTTGAAACGTCGATCTCACAGTTGGATACTTCAGCAAATATGCCCTTTCTTCTTGCACGCAACAAGCAGTCCTGTCATACGAATGAGGTGAACGAAAACTCAGCCTGCGAGTTCCGGAACAACATCAAATTCGAGAATGATACGGAAATCAAACTAAGCATCGACCTGAATTCGTACGTTGTAGAAGGAGGCCACCAGTGCTCTACGCAGGGCGCGCATTGTTCCAGGTATCTTTCAAAATATATTGTTTACGTCGCATCTGTTGAGTTTTTTGCGTGTTTAAACTACCACGCGTTGTCCCCTCATTTTGAGGGTTATCCATCATGTCGAATAGTTCACTTTGCCACAGGGTCTTCGTCATCGAACAAGTTGACTCTGAAGTGACTTTCGCTTCTTAACGACAGGCTCATGAACATGGGAGAATGTCCATACCAGTGACAGCCCGGGGGGTGTTTTCGTTGGCAGATCCCACTTTACTGCAAAAGGAAGTCCCAGCAGAGCGAATTTTACCTACTCCGTTACGCTTTGTACTGCTGACAGGGATAGTCTTTACCCGCCCGCCCGCCCGCCCGCCCGCCCGCTTCCCTAATTGGTTACAAACAAACCCGGCATTATTCAGCTGAAAAAAAGGGTATCGGATACATCTTTGGACCAGCGGATGCTTGTTTCACCAACGACGTCCGCATGGTACGGTAAGTGTATTCGACAAACAAGAAATCATGGAAAACATCAGTTCAAAGATTCCTCAAGCTAAAGCGTTTTGTCTTCTCCTGCGAGCAGAGCAGAAGTATGAGAAATGGAGAGGGAGCTGGATACGTAGCAAGCGGTCACACCCTATAACGCGGGCAGGCCGAACGTCCGCCGCTTCCAACGACCACACTGGGTTTACCGCACAAAGCCTTTCCATGCTTCTAATAAAGAAAAATGGACTGGACGGCGATTACTACTTTTTGCTACCGGTATGCACCACCCGTCAAGGCCATGATACTAAAATATATGTGCAGTAGTCTAGCGGGATAGCCACTACTTACGTTTTATTTTGGTCCGTCTCAATCTCTGCTACCCATATACTGCCATTAACAGAGCAGTACGGACGGATATGCCTACGACGATTCGGCCGCCAAAGATGCATTCAAATTGCCACTGAAAGTTATACTTACACTCTACAGTAGTACATACCAACCACGAAGTGGTGAGGAAGCTAACGGCTACGCCAGTTAGAGTATACGCCACTGTTTTTGAGTATAACGCATATAGATTCCAAGAGGTGAAAGAAGGGGAGTGAGTTTTCGTTATGTCCATCACAAAGTGAACGCAACAAAACCAAACGCCGCAAGCGTTCGTATTGTGTTGAACGGTACCCTTCCCCCCCCTTTTCGAGCATACTCGTAGCGTATACCAGTCAAGGGATAAGGATGCAATCATACGGTTCACCACTGCAGCAGGTTATCTTCCTTCGAACTTCAACCTGAACCGCGTATCGCAAGCTCTGATACCCAATAGAACGGGAACTCTTGCGATGAACAAGATTCACAATATCTTGGTCCAATCTCGCTCGATGCTGTCGACGTTAGGTTTGCGAAACTTTTTTTGCACAGATCGCGGCGCCAACCGTGCAAGCGGCGATGAAACACCAGTACGCGCCAGACGACATACAGATTATCGGAGACATACAAGCCCGTGCGCTGTGCGCACCCGGTCACAACGAGGTTAAGCCATCGTCCATGCGCTGAGTGCCCGTGTATTGTCAACTATTGATTTAGTGCGCTTGATACAAGAAACACCTCATATGGCCCACGCGGACGGCAGCTCAACTGAACCGGCTGACCAGGTGCTTCGGCAAAGAGCTTAGGCCGCCCGAGACATCTAGCGCTTACCGCAAGCACGTGAATGAAAACTTCTGAAGTCAGACAGCCCACTTCGGCTTCGAGTAAAGTAAGGCAGACCGCAGTGAACTCGCCGGTCGTTGTTCAAACAAAGCAATGTGTCGCACCGTTCACAAAGATCGGCTACACAAACTAAGGTCCCGATTAATAATGCCAGCGGCCGTCTACCCTTCTCACGGCACTCGACCAAGGCAGCAGCTACTACACCTGAAGTCAGACATCTGGCAAGTACCTGAGCTATTGCGAGTATCGTTGCGCTAATCCAGTCTCAAACATACCTAGTACCAAGGACGAACTGTTGGTCATGCCCATAACTGAAGAAGGAATTTACGCGTCACCTTGAATTATATTCTCTCATGGCTCAAAGGACTGCCCGCCACAAACCAGACAATGTGGCATGCCAAGAGCATTGAAAAATAAACTCCATGGTACATCAAGCCTAACCCCGCAACTGTTTGAATTCAAGAAAGAATATGTTTCCAATCATGTGGTACAGCCCCAACCTGATATATCGTTTCGCTAAAATTTCGACAATGTCTATCCCGAATCGCGCGAGACGTGTGTATCGGTAGCGCAGCAACATATTCGGTCCGAAACAATTGCAGGCATTTACAACAGCAGACTCGAGTCTCTCACGTGCTTCGAGGACGTCCGTTGAAAAGTGTTCCCATTCGCCGATATCCTCTTTCTGATAGTATTTTAGGCACCTGGAACGTGACGTTTACGCAGTATGACTCAGTTGCGTTGTGGATTGCCAACGCCTTTGAGGTCAAGAGGCATCGTCGTTAGGGCCACGATCAATCCCTGCTTGTCAAGCACTCCCCTACTCGACATTGGTTTTGAAGGTGCGATGAATTTCTTCTCTCAGCTCCAGACGCAGAGTAAGATCCACAACAGGAGAAGAGGCGGATTAGGCGGCGTAGCGCGGAAAGCGTGATTGAACACTTAGATAGCGGGTAGCAAGGCGATGCCATCCGCGAGGAACTTCGTCGGGCCTGGTGAACCCGTGCACTCAACCCAGAATCCGCCAATACTTGAGATCAAGTCGAGTATTTCGGCCCGGTTGATGTGCAAGGGCTCAATCGCGGTGAAAAATTAAATGGTTATCGTGATACGTACCTAGCCCTGTGGTACGGTCCCACTGCCGCCGCTACTACCACGAGTTGCTACTATCTATTATATGGAGGTGTGTCTCGAGAAAGCTGTAGCTGCTACGCCAGAGTATAACTTGCCCCAAATGAACAGTCGGTACTTGGCGAAGTCCACGCTCATCGTGAAACAACAGTCAATCCCCCCAAGTGCGAACGTTTATCATGGACAGCCTCAAACTTGTCTTCGAAGCTTGTCGTTGCTCCAGTCAGAGATGGAATTTCACCTGCCCGGAGAGGTTAGATGGGCTTGCTGGGCGTGCATAACTGTGTTTACGGCCGGCAACGTGACTGCCAGTACAGCTGGCGGCGAAAGCTTGTCAGCACTCCCGAAATCACCAGAAACCATGTGCCCAGCACAAGACAAATCAGCCACCCCAATCCAACCAGCTGGGGTACGCTATCCGAAGAGAGGCGTAACACAACCCGTGCGTCGGCGGTAGTGTGTTCCGGTGCTCCTGCGTTGTGGCAGGGTAGCGTTGTATGGAGGGTGTAAATTGCGTGGCACACGCCTGATTAGGTATGACGAGGTGCTTCACAAAAAAGGAAGCAGTTTCTAAGCACAAAATCTTGATGACTGACCGGGCTTCTTGTCCCAACATCGTCCGAATACCAGAAGGTGTGATACCAAATGTTTCGCGATAAGTGAAAGTCTTAGGCTTCGTGAGGACGAATCAGCTCGCAGTCTCAGTACTTCTCAAAATCCATTTTTTGGGTGAAGTTATATAGCTCGGCACAAAGGGGGAAGCCTCCGAAAGTTAGAAACTACCTCTATAGTTGCATGCGTCGGAAATCATCTGCAAGTACTACTGTAGGTAGCCTAACGTTTTTGATCACCATCATTTCATGGTATGTTCCGATTCCACGAGAAAATCGAAGAGGGGCGTGAGTTACACATTCTTCATCCCAAACCTGTTACATGTGAGCTGACCAGTTCTAACCATTTCGTACAGCGCAAGAAGAAGCACAACATGTTATTCACTCCGAAATATCGGACGTCGGAGATTGTACAACCAGATCGTTTTTGCACAAGAAAAAACAACAAGGAAAATCCCGCCCTGTCGAATGCCTGCCTTCCCGGATATTATGATAATTGGCTCATCAGCAACTATATTCCTACTCGGCAATGAAAATGCTATACATCTTCCTATTTCCCTTCAGCCGTCGACGTTCTTATTTCACGAGTAAATACAAGTGCGCCATACCCTTCATGATCTATGTCGCAACCGCCTCCTCTCCCAACTCTAGGTTCAAAGAAACGCTTCTGTGAACAGCAATCTACCGCCACTGCGTCCATCCATTTCGTAATCTAGCGTAAATACAAGATTTTCTCAAACGTATATCATGTGAAAATGCACTGTGAAGTACGTGAGATTCGGAATTCGGCAGGTTTGTCTGGGAACAAATCGTTCTAGTCGCTGAAGTATATGTATATATGTCAACATTTTGACTGTACTCAAGAGCATGATCCATAGGATGCCTTGGAGGTTGAGGAGTTTCATACTGGGAAGGAATTCCGGCAGTAGGGTATTGAAAGATCGGGGTAATGTGTACCCCACCAATGCCACTCGTTGGAATTCATGAGGTTTGTCTGGGAACAAATCGTTCTAGTCGCTGAAGTATTTGTCTATATGTCAGCATGTTGACTGTACTCAAGAACATGATCCATAAGATACATTGGAGGCTGAGGAGTTCCATACTGGGAAGGGACTCCGGTAGTAGGGTATTTGGAGATCGGGGTAATGTGTACCCCACCAATGCCACTCCTTAGTTGTGGCTCCATATGAGGCGAGTCGGCTCGACAGCATGGATATATAATACAATGAGCTGATCCGTGTTATTGTCTGGAGTCT
>JBBMHQ010138187.1:0-19315 GCA_037834295.1 Postelsia palmaeformis
AAGAGCCTACTTAGTGACCCCGGACCTGAGTGACGACTGAAGAGGGAGAGAGAGAATAAGCGCGAAGATAATAAATGGGATGAAAAAAAAAAAAAAAAAAAAAATTGAGACGGAAGCTTCAACCTTAATTGCCCTCAGCAGTCGGCATGTGACAGGCACCTACCAGGTGTCCACGAGTACAAGCAATAAAGAGCATAAAGGAGTGTCATCACGTGATCTCATCACGCGTCCATGTGCAGCCAGTATACAGCGGCGTCCCCGATGACTTTGGCAGGTGATTCGCGTGCGACTGGTTGTTAATGCAATCAATTTCGTGGGTTCGAGTCTCACTGAGTGCATACCCGAACAACGTGTACGGACTATTCTTGCTTAAAAAGAAATTGTCCCGCGGAAAGCACGAGAGCGCGAGCTATTAATACCAACACCAACAGACAGCACTAGTCGAAAATGGACGGGCAGTGAGAATGATTAACATTGCATACGCGCGATAAAAATAAAGGCATGCACCGCGGGGGGGGGCAGGGATGACACCTATTACCAGCCCAAAAGATCACTGAAGGTAAAACCTCCCACAAGTTGATATGGCAATTCAAAGTCATGTACCAGGTATATACGTAAAACTACTGAATACGCGTATATCAATACGCACCTGGTAGAACACTACGTCTACGTAAAGTAAACCGAAAAGGAAGAAAAACATAAAATGACAGGTTTTGTGTCTTATGTCCTTCTTTGTCTGCGCGTTACTTCTGCCGTACATAACTCGCATGTTTTATCTCGTATTTTGATATTCCACCTTGTGACAATCGCCCGGCCACAGCCGCAACCAGTCCGGAATAAAATCTACGTTGCAGTAGGTGTGTGTGTTCATGTCTTCATCTTAGGCGAGTAGATCTTGATCTCGCATCTCGTGGCAATCGCCCGGCCGCACCCGCATCCCGTCCGGATACCGCCTACCTCGTACCAGGTAAGGCCGTACCAGGAGACATGTCAAGCCACGCAAAGTGTGCTCTGTCAAGGGTGTAAAGCCGAGTGTTCCACACTAAAACCTCTTATTAATAGTGTGCTGTCAAGTCAAGGCATGTCAAGGAAAAGTTGCTGTTTGTCGAGGGATGCAAGTGCTGTCTCCTGACATCTTGGGCCCTTAAGTAGTGCAAACTCCGCAGCACGTTATTTGTAACTGTCGTTCAACTGTGTGCGTTGCTGAATGGTGGACAGTAGACAGTGGACACCAGTCGCTCGTACGAATAACAGCAACTCCCGGTAATAATTTTTCGGCGCGATTCTTCAGACAAAAAGTTCTAAACTATTTGGAGAAGCCCGAGAAAACGATTATGGTGCAGATCTTGGGCCAAGGCCGGCTTCAGACCAACTCGGGCGAAGGTGTGGTTCGAAGCGGCGAGACCCCAAGTGCTCGACAAACATGGATCGACAAAGCAGACGACAGCGTCATGAACTCTGAACCGGGTGCACTTGTTACGGGCTCCGACCTCCGGCCCACCCTATTATGCTGCTGTGTAGAGGTACGATCGTGGTGCTCGCACAATGGCCGGTGATAGCTGGCGGGCGCTGGCGGGCGCTGGCCAGGCGTATGATGAAAAAAAAACAAATCGCCGCTCGTGTGCGGAAAATAGTATCAAGGGTGTGTCCAAACAGAATCGAAATCGAAAATCGAAATGATAATAAACCAGGCGTTGATTGGTCCCTGTGGTCCCTGTTCAAAACATGTTCCCCTTCGTTGTTTAGGTTCCAAGAAAGTGAACGATTTACAACCCAATGCCTGTTGTGCTTCACAGAGCATTTATTTATTTTCTGAATTCGGGGAGACGAAATACTCGTAGATGAAAACAATTATCGGTCCGTCTCGGACGGCAAAAAATAGTGTTTTCCAGGTGTGGGAGAACGGCGTAAGACGCCGCCGGCAAGCTCTCGCCACCGAGACCATGGATCTACCTAATATCTTCGAGGTCGTCATCTACATTCGTTGGTCTTGCCCGACACAAAGCCGATTGGTCGCGGGCTCAGTCTAATACATCTCGAGATCGAAAGGCTGTCGTTGCACGACCTGATTTTTACCGGCGTCTTCACAATAAACAACGAAGAAAAAGAAAATAGCGCCGCCTGCAGCCGTTTGAAGAAAGAAAGGAAAAACTCAAACATTGTTCCCCTTTTTTTCCACAGCGGCGATGCCAGAACAGCTTCACCTGTTTCTTGAAAAACAATATTTTTGAAAGAAAAGGTTGAACTTCGAGTTCGCGCGTTTCCATGCGTACATCTATAAATACGTAGCCAGAAAAAGGCATACCGGAAGGGCGGGACCTGTGGTTCGATAAACAACATGGATGGAGCTCGTATATCTGTTGAATATCAGTATTATACTGGTAGTAGTGAAATGTTGTACGTACGCTTATCAATACCTGGTGTTTATATATGATATTGCGAACCCTCATTTTCCAAGTTTCTATACTGTTTGTACGACATGACTGACGTGTGACATGACTGACGTGTGACATGACTGACGTGTGACACGACTGACGTGTGACACGACTGACGTGTGTTGCGGTCTTCCTTCTTTGTCGCACAAAAAAAATCCCACGAACACTTGATTGAATGAGCCTGGCTGGGATACTCCTCCATCTGGAATGATATGGATCATACTGCTTTACCTGGCGTCATGTGAGGCAACTGCAGTACGCACTCATGATGGGAGCAGGACAAGGGGCAGTAAGCTGGAGTGCTGGAACGATTAGGATTACCAGCGGTATACCGCGGGACACCGCCGAGAGTTCCCGTGGACCCTGTGGGGTGCACCACAGGCCCCCACGGGCCCCCATGGGACACCAGACACCATCTTGGTACACCGTGGGTTCCCATGGGGATTTTCCGTGGGTAAGCACAAAACTGTTGATAAGATGTATGACTACTACAGCTGTTGTGACCGTGATCATGACCATGGCCACATCATAGCTACCCCAGACAAATAATGGCCGAACAATGAACAATCAATCTCGGTCTCTTCCTACTACGTGGAATCTACAACAGCACCACCTGAATGATATCGGTATTTCATACTGCTTGGGTACTAAGAATGAAATTACGGCGGAACATAGTAATCAGAACCTAACAAGCTTAGCAAAACTGCTGGAACACAAAGGTTCTTGTGAAAATGATGGGTCCTGATTTCTGTTATTAATATGAACATACCAGTATGTTTATCATGAATACGAGTATGATCCCCCGAAATAGTGTCCAGTCGGAGTTTGGGCAATGATTGATGATGGTCGACGACTGGCTTGTTGATACCACGTAACATTTCAGTGCATGCCGGTACCTCGCGGTGTAGTCTTCAAGTCAATGCAACCCTCACCCCAGAATTCTTCATACAAGAGTACAAAAAAAAACTACCTGGCATAGTATTAATAAGAGTAATAGACCAGCGCTACGAACAGGTTCATGGAGAAACCTTCAATTTTATTATTCGTAGCAGCAGAAGAGTGTACAGCAGTATCTCCTTGTTGTTCTCACGTATAATTAGTACCTGGTACCGGGTAAGGCAGATAACCTGCTGTTGCTCGTACTGTAACTCAGAACGTACGTACTGCTGTAGCAGAAACAACCTGTCACTTGCTTGGGTGTTCACCGCCAGTTATTTACTTCAATATTCACGGGTAACAGAAAGCAGACAGCAGTCAGTCCCCCTGACCAAGCAGAATATCCATCACGCCAATAATACTGATGCTGACTACCAGGGACCAGGTACCAGGTACCAGGTAGCTGTACTGTCTGTAGTGCCAGTACGCACGAGGACGGAAAGAAGTGTAAGAAGTGCGAGTATCAGCATACTCTTATTGACTGCTGTGTGGATATGCGGTTCGGACTTGTTTCACGTCAGCAGCAGCAGCAGCAGCAGCAGCTGCTGTTTCGGACAGATGTACGTTCCCTCCCTTACCTCTCTATCAAGCGATCGCTGATCCATTTCTTGCGCATGCTGTAGATCGCCTCCTCGTTCACCAGCCGGCCCCCGCTCAGCTCGCGATCCTCTGCGATGGGTATTGCTATGCGCTCCAAAGATTCCCTCCTCCTCATCCAGCTTCTCCGATCAAGCTGCTGCTGCTGCTGGCCCGGTTGCGCCTGCGCCCCAACGGAAGAAAAAACGTCAACCTCATCAAACGGCGATCCAGGGGTCACTGGGTCGTCGATAGCCCACCCGTTGTCCTCCTGAGGTTCCCACTGGGTCCCTTGGCGACGGGCACGGAAGGACCTCATCCTGGACTGCAGGGAAAAGGCGCTGCGAAGCCGCCGCGTGCCGAGTTGAAGCCCAGTCAGAAGTCGGAAAAAACTCGACAATTGACAGAAAGTCCTACGCGACCAGAAGCCCCCTGGGAAAGTTTTCGCAGTCTCCGTTCTCTTCTCTATAGTTGCGCGTACCACTACTTGTTTACCAGCATTCACAGAGGAACTAGAACGTTTTATTGCCCGGTGTTGAGAGATAGGCCTTTCAAAAACAACAGAGGCGGCGAGGGAGAGTACCAGTGTGTTCAGGGATAGCTCAACGTCACGTGTGACCGTCGTAAGCAGGATGGGGTTCCGTGCGCCGCCGCGCAAACAGGTTTAGCGATATTAACCCTTGATAAAAACAGCGACAATAAGTGTGGAACTCCATCCGTGTCGGTTTCGCATTTTTTACATATTTTCCTCGAGTGTACGAGTACCGAGTACGTGTCGAGTTTGCAATTTTGCGCTACGACGCTTCGAGAACGAGTACGGAGTCCCAGCCTCTGTCTTTACTGTTTACAGGGCTCGTTGCTAGGGATCAGGATAAAGAGGCTAGAGGATACGATTATGTCGCCACCACCGTGTAATGCTTAGAGCGCCCTCGGCAATTTGCGGCGCATCCTCCGTGTATACTTTTTTTTTTTTTTCGATCGCTGTCTGGTTCTTGTATGTTGTACATGAAGAGCATCCCAGGAAGTTGCTCAACCGCGGCTGTCGATGGACACAGCAGCTACGTTGTTAGTGTTGGTGCAAGCCCAGCCATGACGTGGAAAGATCGGCAACGCACTCGTGTTCCTAGCTTTGACCTCGACGATAACCCTTTCTGCCTCGAAAGGCGGGCGAACGAGGAGCGGCACAAGATGCAGTTAAACAAGGTGGGTTCAGGCTCGCGACTTGCAACGTAGTGATTCCTGATATTATTTGAGGATAGCTTGCCAAGTACCTTGTACGTTACTTTATTTGATGTTCCGGTTGCTGGCAGCCGGTTTCCCACCACGGACTCAGTTCGAGCAAAAAGCGATGTCGTGTGCTGTGTGGATTAATGCGTCGCCGACGATGATTGGAAGTACCACGAAGTGGTCAGCATATTCAGCAACATGTTGGAGAACGAAGCTACGGCGAAAATACACGCAAAATGCCTCCATCATACCACGACTTGCCGGAAAACGTGTCTGCAGTCGAGCCTCGGGTGCCCCCCGACCCCCGACCGAATTACTTTGACTTCAAGTCAACAAACAAGGACTCCGCATAAAGCAACTTTCTGTTGTGAGCATACATGCGGCAGTTTGGAGTTGGCCTAAAAGATTATCGTAGGGATCACCATAAACTCCCAGGCAATTGCCTCACAACGTCTTCTCGATTACCGGTACATACCCTGGTACGTACATGTCCCTCACAAAAAGCCTCTCGCCTGTTACAGTTCGTAAACACCCCTCACCACCAAGAGCCTGACACGCCTTCGCTTCCAACCGTCTCTTCTGTGTACGTACGCGTATGTACCATGTAGAGCCCAACGCTGCCAAAGTTGACATCGGCAGACGTGCGACGGACAGCTTCCTTCATGGTGGACGATCAGGTGAGCCTTAGTGCATTATGTACTACACAGCAGTACATACATACCTGGTACTACCAGTATGAACGTAGCCCTTCTACTATTTATGATAATACTATTAATATTACTATCACTATTAATATTATATTGCTCGAATATTTGTCCATCCCTTATCTCAAGGTACTCATGGTTCTTACAGTATCAATAGTAGCAGTGACCCCTGAACGTAGGTGCAGTTATCAGTACCCGGAACGTGCTATGCGCGGTCGGTACACGTGCACGGGTATAATGTGCGAGTATCAGGTGGCGGTTGCTGCCTTGGTATCGGATGACACACACCCCAACAATTCAGATGTCCACTATTCCAGCACTTACTGCACTGACCTTCTTCACGTTTTTCTAATGTACTGCAGAGTACACACATACCAGGCATGTATCTGACTTTATTATCAACCCATTTGTTCCCAAAACGAGGGTGCAGCCCTATTTGAAAACGGCTGGTCTGAAGGAATGGGCCTGTCCATTTGCACCTATGTATGCTACGTAGTGTATTCGAATGTAGCGCCTTTGCGCTTATGGTCTCATGGCCAGAATGTTAATAAAATAGTTGATGTTCTTCGATCCACCGTCTTGTGTTCGAATCATGTGTTTTCCCCCCGTGATTATTTTCCGTCGGTATCATTATCACTATCACTATTAATCTATCAATATGTTGATGTCTTCATGTTGGTCGTGCACCAGTACGTACGTTTTTCGAGTGCACTAAACATAAAACGACAAAAATCGATCTACAGGTAGCTCAATGTGTCATGCGTGGTCAATGGTTGGATGACGAAGGCAAGCAACAAATGAGCACGCTCCCCTTCCCCCTCGCCATTACGCCCCTCTCGTATCCGCAGAAAGCATTCCGAGAATTCTCCCGGAAAAAACAGCAACTGCTGGCATGGTCGCTTCGCGGCGCATCCGCTTTCGGAAAAGTTGGCCAAACTGACCAATGGCGTGCTGAAAAAACAATTCGGAGGAGCAAAACGGTCCCGTCCAGTGTGGGGAAAATCGGTGTGGATGTGTTTTTCGCAACGCCGGAGTCGGGCCCGCGACGCCGCAACCGCATCGATGTGGACGTCGATACCTTGCCAAATTTGGAGCCGTACCGCCGAGAGGTGGCTGCGCTACAGCCGATCACGTTCGGACACAGGCCGGTCTCCGCCTCGCGTATGTTCAACCCGTCCACGATGATGACGTCGTTTAGCAGCAGCAGCAGCGGCGGCGGCGGCTGTAGCGCTACTCATACCTGTGTTCGTAATGGGGGTGGGGGGAAAGGCACAAGCACGGACGCGCCGAAGAACCCTACTCCTGAAACACGGCAATTCACTCTAAAGAGGGCAAGAAGAGACGGTCGCCAGGTACTCGGCCGGGTACCCGGGCTGAGTGCCCCTTTGCTCAAAGAGCTCCTTCTAGGGCAGCCGAGACCACGTGGGGGCGAGGCAGGGCGGAGTTCAATCCCAGCTGCGGGTTTCGTTGACGGCGACACGCACAGGGGGCTTCTGCCGGGGCCTCGGGGGCACCGGGAAGGGGGAAAGGAAGGACGTGAGAGAAACGCAAGGGGTGCCGGAGGCGTGGTGTTCAGCCGAGAGGACGAATTGAGTGATGCTTCCGCTTCCAACGTTAGCGAGTGTCGGTCGATCGACGCCACTGGTAGAGGTAGGAGGAGCCCGGATGCCGCTGCGTGGTTGAAAGAATCAAGTTTGGTTGGATTGCCCAGTGGGGAGGGTATCGTTGGTGAACCTTCGTTGGAGGAGACGGAGCTGCGGCGGATTTTCTCTGATACGGTGAGGAAAAAAGAAAGAGAGACTATTAATAGTGAGCGGTAGTCGTTCCATCGTCAAAAGTTATTTACTTATTTTTATCCTCCGGCGGATTGGTGGAAGTAAAGCTCAAGCTCACCACACTTCCACGTTCAATACAAACAAGTTATTTTTATTTTTCCCCAAGAAAATATCAAGTAAAAGCAATGAATACTTCATGCTACTATAATTCGAAATGTTACTGAAATAACTGCACCCCCTTATTAAACTCTTAGACTACTGCACACTACTGCTTGTTGTGTTCCGATCACTTCCGAATCCACTCGGAATGCTAAGAGGGTACGAGAAAGCTTTAGTAGAACATGGACTTGATTTGGCCAATATTCTTAACCATGCATGTTTCCAATGTTGGTTGTTCGATTGCCTTGCAGGATCGAAAGTCTCTTCTTGTGTACTCTCCTGCGCTGATCTACTCGTGAGAAACAACAGCAACCATATATGTATTCAATCGGGATTTCATATTGTCTCACATCGTGTGCTCATCTTTCCGCCCCCTTCGCTTCTCCACACAACTCTTGATACCTTCATCGCTCATCGCTCTGTTATTTTTCTTGGGGACACGCTCTCGCAGCGGCCGCAATGGGACGGAACTCCAGCACCTTTACCTGCCCCCAAGGACGTCCGACGCGCAATCAGTTCGTTGCTCCAGCCTGACCCTGACGAGCGGCTGAGGGACAAGATTGTCAAGTCTAGAAAAGCCGCGGCCGGCATACCGGTGACCTCGTGGAGCATTATGGAGGAGGTCAGACCTGCCGTAGGGGTCAAGAAGACGACGACCGAACTGCCCACCGCATAAATCTAGAATATAACTGCCACATTCGACCGAACTGCTGATGTACCTATCCTACCCTCAAATGGTAGTCATCCATGCTATTACTAGACACTGCTCGCACGGATACTGTAAAACTTGGCCATACGTCAGGCTTCCCGTGTGAACTAAACATATTGCCACTACACGAATCTGAAGCGCACATTGCCTTGATTATTCGACGCCCTGCTCTAGACCCCGCACAATAAAATCCCGAGCAACCGGAATCAGTTCGCGGCCCCTATCACTTAAAAGCGACCGGCATTATGTACACGAGTACATACTTTATCGTAGGCACCGCTCACTATCGATACCGCAAGACAGATATACCAGGTATACCATATCGGTTCCAAGTACTCTGTAAAGACAAAATGTGATGGGTACTGGCGCTAACCGCTCATTGAAGTCACAGTAAGCTCATTGAACTCACAGTAATATAGTGCAGAGCCAAACCAGGCGACACCTCAGGCGGGCGCATACAGCAGTATTTACCAGGTGTGTACCGAGCTTAGACTGCAACGCGTGCGCAGGTCTTTGACTCTTTCCGTAAGTCCCCTTCCCTCCCCCCCCCGTTTTTTATGTTCGTCCTACCATGTCTTCCTCTGATACCATCATGTGTAGCGAGAGAAGATGCTGCTACCCCAAACACCCGCCACTCGGTGGGAAGCACCGCCCGCGACCCCCCGCGCGGTGATTGCCTGCGAAGAGGTCAAGAACTTGGCGGAATCGCGGCGCGAGAAGGATGGTGCTATGGCAAGGCGTATCCGACACGCAGAATTGAGGTGTGCCCCGCTACGCACGTACTTTACGTGCGCAGAGAAACGTCGAGAGGGTGCTGCTGTGCTTGTTGTAAATATGTTCGCCATGATCTGTACGAGGATCTGTACAGTACTGGTACGGTAGTACCCAATGATCTGTAAGAGCTGTGCGAGTAGCAAACCATGATACGTAGGAGGTTTAGGGTCATACACCACGATATGTAGGGTCTGTGCAGTAGTGAGCCATGATGCATAGGAATTGTCCGGTAGTGCATCACGATCTGAAGAAGCTGAGCTACGGTTGTGGTGCACACTAATTGCAGTTAGTTGTAGACAACTATAATAGCAGCGTGTGACTGCCGAACTCGAATCTCCCACACGCACTCGCTCCTCTCGCCCTCCCGCTCCTCTGACTGGGGTTATTTTTTTGGCAGTGCCTTCTATGATAAGATACCCCCTTCGGAGAAGCTGTACCGCGACACGCTAGCGCTAGCAAAGGGGGTCAAGAGCCAAGGAGTGGCATGATGTCCAACCTGCCCGTTCGCGCCAGCATTGTGTCAGGCCATCGGATGTAGCCCTCGAGATATCAAGGGCAGCAGCTAGTCAGGATGTTAGGATATTAGGTACCAGGGTATGACCAAACAATCAATTGGCCTACAGTAGTCGTCTTCTTGCAGGGTTAGGGTTAGGGTTAGCGCAGTGTGAAGCTCGTCGGCGTCCATCGGCCGCATCGACCTGGGATGCAAGCAGCGTGACAAAGTGCACCAGGTGAAATATTAAAACAATATTAATAGTACTCGTACAGTAGTAGTGTACCAGGTATGCCGCATAATGTGTGGATAGCTAACTATAAAGTCCCAGCAACCCCGCAGGCTTGGCAAACTACGAGGTAGTTGATAGCTGTTAGAGGCTGGATTAGCTTGCTATACTGTGGGTACTACTGTGGTAAAGCGCATCCAAGACGAGGACAATGCGATATTGCGACAATGCTGAAGAATGTCACATTTATCAGTACAATGTTGCTATAGCACCATATTGAGCATCTCGCCTCCCGCCGTCACTAATTGTCATATGAATGCACCCCTCAGGGCTGAGGTCGATGCGAAAGCCAAGACGGCCCCAACATGACCTCAAAATGCCGCCAAACGTCCACACACGGACACGCTCAGAGAAAGCGTAGCTATGATATGTCTGTGCTTCGCCCTCACAGCTCACAGCTCACAGAAGACAGAAGACGACACTATTAAGAGCTCACGGCAAACCTACGGTACGGCCTGAAGAGACGACGGGGCCTACCGTTATCCGCGAGGTTTAGGTAGACAGCGGTTTCTGTACAGATGTTCAAATGCGTTGGCTAATCACAAAACTGAAGTTACGAAACTTCGTGAAGAGCTACTGCACAGTGCTGAACTGTATGTAGCACTGCAGTAATATTGATAGTAAAAAAGCCAATCGAGCTTCTGACGCGAATTATGGCACGAATCACGAATCATCAATATTATCGGTCGGTGTATCATGCATACGATACATACCATACACACGATACATACGGAAGCCAATCACATAACATCAAATACCCGACTTCAACCGCAACTACAAGTTAAGAGCTCTGATCATTCCCCCCGTTGGTTGGTCCTTTCTTCCTTCCTTCCTCCCAGCTCAGCACTCAAATAAAGTGCGAATTCTAAAGCCGCTTGTGGCGCTTGGTGCATCCCGTGTGATCACCGATGTACCTATCATTGCTTCTGAACATTTTTTACAGACTGCTTGAGTAGCTGTACTGGGCCTCTTGTTCAAGTGCCCGAGGACGGTGCTTGTTGGTTGGTCAAGGGATGCAGCACCCACAACACCCACAACAAGAACACCCAGAACGACGCCATCAACAACCACAACCACAGCAACAACAACAGCAACAGCAACAACGGCAACGCACTAGAGCTACATACGACAACTATTAATAGTACGATCACAATCGAAGTCAAAACCACGACAACAACGGCAACATCAACGACAACAACGGCAACAACAAAACACAACTAACAATAACGACAGCCACAGCAACGACAAAGAGCAGTGGCGTGGCCGTAGACCACAAAAGAGAGGCATGCAAATCAGATCGATACATGCCCTATAAGGAACAAACCGTGAAAACAAAAACACGTATGATACGTCACTATTAATAGAGGACAGGTGAGATGCTCCCGGTGTAGGCCACAGTAACACCACCGAAGCAAATAACGAGAAACTGAAGCCGCAAACACGATGTCCCTCCCTCGTGGAAATACCGCCACAAAAAAAATGGACGCTCTACGTGGACACAGCAACCCAACCGCCAACAGCGATATGGATAGTGATATTGTTAACAATAGTCGATACTGAGTCGCTACAGCTGTACTAGATATTTCATAGCCTCTGCAAGGCAAACAAATACACACCGTCGTAAAGCTGCCCGACCTCACGGGCTGTAGGGAACAGCACAACTTTCTCGACAAATTGCGCCGGGAGGGTAGATACTTTGGACCAATCACCGGGACAGGGCAAAGAGTTTAGACCAATCACCGGAAGAGGGCACATGCTTTAAACCATTGAGCGACAGGCAATCAGCAGGCAAGGGCCGGTCTGAAGAGGCGCTCGGAACACCTTCGGAGCTCGCTGGTCTTCTTGCAGTTGTGGAAAAACACCTGCTGACAACGGAGAGCACACAAAAGGCACAAAGGGCAACTGTAAATGAGTTCACGCAACTTGTGCGAGCAGAAGGAAGGGGCGGGGGGGGGAGGGGGTCCCCGATAGGAGATATGTACTCGACCTCATGCATGGCCGTAGTCGTATGGGGGGGGATGCAAAATGCAGCGAAAAAGACTGCGAGACGCCGCCCCACGAATCTCGTTAAAGCGTGCCCGCTGAAAACCTGAATCAAGTCTAATTCCAAGCAATTTGTTTCCCAAAAGAGGAAAAGAGGGTACTCGAGCGCAAAAAGAGGCAAGACGATAACACTCTACTCCTGAAAATGTCAGAATTCATGCCAACCGAAGTAGCTGGGTGGGATGTCTGCACGGAGAAACAAGCGACAGGTTTTGCATTGTTCCTTCTTCACTTGGCTTTAAAACGTGCGCTGTCGGGTTTTGTTTTTTTTTCATACTCATAAGAGTGTTGGTGACACCCATGATCTTGTCGTACATGAGGAGGGGTTTCAATATCTTGAGAACAAATGCAGCGCTCGGAAATGATAGTGCAGTACGTAGCCGTGAGAACTACGAGGTACCTGGTATCACGCATCACGTTCGAAGATAACGACAGCAATAGTCATAAGGGCTAAGACGTTCAACGACATAGACGAGCAACATCGTATGCACGAGGTTTGTCTGGTGCCTTCGCCTGCCTCTGTGTTACAGTACGGTGTTTCTGTCTGTGCAAGATGAACAGGCAATTCTCGCTCTGTTCCAGAGTAGTCATGCGTCAGCTGTTCGAACAACCCACCTATCAACCCTGACCACGTGGTATGATCTGGTACCATGCAGTCCAACTCTTCCACCACCGTATATACAGGAGGAAATTGCAGTACTAACGATACTGTACAGGATACCTGTTACACGTTGAACGACTTTCTCCAACAAATTCTGTACCAGTACCATGTGCGCGTGTCGGCCCATGTACGCCAACCTATCTATCCTGGTATCGTAGAATATACCAGGCTACAGAATAGGCTATGGAATGGGCTCATAACACACAAAAAAAAAAACATCCTGCCACCCCCGGCGGTGCGCGCTAGCCAGCGATAGTAGCTGAGGACGAACGTGCCTGCCCCTGTCTGACGATAGGCCTCAAGATAAAATCTCCCCCGCAGACACAGTTCCATAGCCGCGATGATTGGAAGTCGTGGATTGTCGCCAGTGCTCGGTCCACCTGAGTAGATGTAGTGCAAGCGAACATGCAGATTAAGCGGTTCGGGTTAGAAGATACTCTGTTCGGAGTTCGTTTTTGTTGGGATAGCTCGTTGATACATTAAAAAAAATGATTCGATAGATTGACATACTTCCATGCTTCACGAGTAACCAAAACTGGAGTCCACCAATCGCCTTGCCTTGAGCGCCTCAAACGCCTAGTCTTGTCAAGCGAGGCGCTTTACGATAACTATTAAAAGTGCATACCAAAAAGGCGAACCGCTGAATAGTATATCATCAGGATGAAATACACTGCACAGCGGCGAAGAGCACTGCATACGCTCTACCTGTCGCATACCTACAGTAATAGGTATATTAACAAAAGGAGCAAGCAGGGCGACCCCCTGCAGATACAGTAGACTCCCCTATAGACACATTCAATTTATACCGGGATGTCACATGTCGCTTTCCTATATGGTATTACTTCAGTTCTTACAGTCTTGTCAATACTCTATTATCAATACCGTATTACCGTTCGTCTTATCATTAGCTCATGCAGTTCCGTTAAATGCCATTTGAAATGGCATGGCGTGACATGACAGACCCTGGCAAGGCATGCCATCAGAGGACACGTCATCATTGATGCTGACGAAGAGCGATGGTTACAACACCCCCATGCTACTACTAGACAAGCATTCTCAGGACCACCTACTTGGAAAATAATCCGACTACACAAATGCCGCGCAGGACATCAAATTGCACCCATCTCTGTATCGATGTGCGAATTTTCACCCCTCCCCTCCCCTCCCTTCGCCTCCCCTCGCCCCTTTCTATCCCCCCCTCGACCGAAAACTCCACGTATCGTGGTCAATACAGTTGAGTATAAAATGCACTACAGTAGTGTCTTATCCTGTAATTTTATCGGTCAATTTGACGAGAAACGTTGCTCCTGACCTTTGTGACTCGTGACGGATCCGCGAGCATTTAGTTTCAAACTGTCAAGAGACATCTCAAGAGATGACGCGAGATGTGTCATTAATCGTCAAACAATTTCCCACCCAATATACTACTGTCTCAACAGAGCCACTCCCAACAGCTTACTGCTGTGTGAAGTTACCCGCAGTAGCCTGTATAAATATACAGTAGTATATAGAATTAGGGTTAGGGTAGCCCATGTTAACGTACAAATAAACTTACCCCCCAATAGCCACTACTATAGAATGTGCTTACCCCCAATAGCCAGGAGCCGATGGTGACGTCCTCGTTGACAAAAGTATCGTAGTGCTGTCGGCCTCGATACAGATGCTCCACTAACGGCTGGGCCAGTACGTAGAACGCGCCCTGACGTTGTAGATGCAAGTTCACAGTTTCAAGGGCCAAGTGGGGATTAACCGGACCGACAACCACCGCCAAACACCCATACTGTACGTATTAACTTATACCTGTTAGACAGCTACTAATAGAGCACATACAGGTGTTACTCGTAGCGTTATCATAACGTGTGACGATGAGACGATCATTAACACCTGGGGCTTCTCCGTACAACATTAAGTACAAGAGGAGCAAAAAACGAGCTGGTTCCTGAGAAATAAGCGTCTCACGGCAATCTCTAAGCAGCGTTTTGTATGCTTGAAGCTCGATCCCATGGAAAAAGCTTGAAGCCTGCCAAAATATGCCGGATTGGCTTGGTATTGATAGGGACTTAGCTGACGATATTGATATCGATATTTCCATTCTATTAATAGAAGGATAGTTACCGTAGCGTCAACCTCAATATTACTACCGCATCACCAGTGGCAGCTGTGAAGCGTGCGGCGGTACACATCAGGGTGGGGAAGAAGTCGCGCTCCAACTACAACATTATTACTATTATAGGAGCCAAGTAACACGTCGAAAACGCACGGACGACGTGGTGTCGAAACTGCAGCACTAGCCCCATCATGTGCATGACCCCCCAGGCTCAAGGCCTACGCACACAGTCCAGGTCCTCGGTGCGCACGGTATGCATCATCATCTGCAGCATCAACATGCCCCATCATGTGCATGACCCCCCAGGCTCAAGGCTTAGGCACACACTTCAGGTCTCCGGTGCGCACGATATGCATCATCATCTACAGCATCAACATGAACCAGTATCCACTACCGTACAGCATCTACATACAGCGTCTGCATAGAGCATGTAAGTATATAAACAAACTGCAGCCTAGACCACCATACAGCATAAATAAGGTGTTTAGTTATTGCGAGTACACGCCTTTTTATATTGTGGCCATTTTGCTCATATTTATCCCATTCCATATCTCCGCCCTTCCTTCTCCTCTCTAGTGGTATCTCATTGGTATCTCAGGTCTGGAATCACATAGCTGGCGTCCCTTCCCCCACCCCACTCCATAACGAAACACGCCTTGCATTAGTTTTCGCGAGAAGGCCTCAGCTCGTTCTTCCCTCGTCGAATAGCGTCGAAATACGCCTACCCAGGCTAGGCGCTCTCAGCAGTTGACTCCTTTCGGTTTTTCCCTGTTTCAATTCATTGTTCCACCACAGTGGGATTTTAACTCCAGTATTAAGATTCAGAGTAGCATCCGAGGTATCCTGGAGTAGACAATACCTGGTACTGCTGCAGTAGACCACCGGGGGGACCGGGACCGGGGCCATGGATACGAAATATTGTCGACCACTATTTTGTAAATACGTGGTCGGTGTTTCCAACGGTAAAATGCGGAGCGGCAGCGTTGACAATGTCCAAAATTCCACGTATATGGCACCATTGAATTATCTCAGTCCCTGTACCATACCTGATATATAATATATGATAACCCTTTTACCGCTGCGAGGATGATGCCACACTTTAAATAGTGCCGAGCGAAGCACCCTCATTACAATAGAACACCCCTTAATCCTTGCCTGCATGTAGACCGGGTAGCAGTCGAGGCTCGAGAGCGTGTGGTGCACGAATCTCTGATCATACCACTTGTCGTTGTGGTCCTTGATGACGTGTCCGACCTATCACAGCAAGTTCAACCACACCCAAGGGCGCGAAAAGAGGCAACAATATAACAAAAGTGTCAAGAGGCAAAGAGGGATGAAGGGGGCGCAACTTGAGGCGAAAAGAGCGAACAGTTGTGTATAATTCGTAACTGTTACCTGGTAGGGGTAAGAGGCATGGCTAAGGCAGGGGGGGTGATACTTGTGGCGCGCGCACTCAGTCAGGCCGGAGTGTTGGTTGCTTTGCGTGATCGTGTCCGAGCAAAAGAGAAATGGCTGCTGCTCCAGAATGGAAGGCGGTACGTACTACACAGAAGTACTGATAAGCACGCAAACCTGCATCGCAAGCAGTACGTAAAAAGTTTGTGAATAAAATATTGTTAGGAGATGATGCATCGTACGTGAGGAAATAGTTCATCAATATTCTTGATCTCCTAGTTTTCAATAGTCTATCACAAAGTCGACTGTCAGGTACTGCAGTGGTTCACCTTGTCTTGTCTTGTCAAAACCAACCTACTACAGTAGTTGTTAAGAAATATGCATTAGATCGTACAAAGCCTGTTGAGTCAATGCTTCCTAAGTTGGGGTTCAATCGGTAAATAGTAAATACACCGGGTAACGGAATTGTTCGAAGACTGTTCAGCAGCTCTTGCAGTCCGCGAGTTGCAGCGACAAGCCGTCAATACACGTTGCTGTAAGAAAACACCAACATTGAGGAACTGGGGTGTTTGCACACACCCCACGTTCACAAGTCAAACCGTATCCGAATTTGTCATAGCTCATCGTCATCAACTGTCATTGCCCTTGAGCGGCCCTTTTCAAGTCCTCAATTATTTACATCTTCGGCTCGCAGCTTGTTTGCTCGGCCAGCTTAACGACTGCCAGCGCCGTTCTTTATAGCCTACTGCGGAGCATCATCGAATTGTCTTGACAGGTTATGAGCCTCGATATTATCGAAATATCTTGATAGGTTATGAGCTTCGATACCAATGGCCCGTACCGGACTGCAACGTGTGCGCCGTGGCCAAGAGTCACTTGTTGGTTCATCCCAAAAGCGCCGATCACAAGGCCAAGCTCCCTTGCCAGTTCGTTTTCGCAGACCTGATGGGACGATTAATTCCAGAGCCCCTAGAGGGCTACAAGTACATCACAAATATTTCGGACGAGAAAACCAAGTAGACGAAGATTCATTCACTGAAGCTCAAGCACGGCGCTCTGAGTTGGCTCCAGGTATTCATACAATCTGTGGTGATTCCAAGCGGTTTCCGCGTTGAGAGTTCGAGGGTGGGCAAAGGAGGCGAATCCATTAGCAAGGAGTTCCAGCGCTAATGCCCCGCGAGTACACCAGCACCGACACGCCACAGCAAAGAGGCGTGTCCGAGTGAGTTGGGCGTGTATGGTGCGGTGAGTTCTTGCCGACGGCGGACTGCCAAAATCCCTCTGGGGAGGAAATATGTTCATGGCGGCGTTTCTCGGCGACCGGGCGCCGCACTGCAGGGATCGGTGTGCAGCCTCCGTACAAAATGCTACACGGGACAGAGCTGAATCTGCGACTTCTTCGAGTCACCGGTGCCCTGGCCTTTGTCCACGTCGAGACGCTCCCCTGACACCTTGAACTCTAGGCTGTGAAAGGACGACTAGTTGGGTACAACAAACACAACAACAGCAAGAGCTACCGAATGTATGATCTGGGCACCCGACGTATCATGGAGAGCAAGAACGTTATCTTCATCGAGCCACCATCGCGCCTATTCCCACCATGGTTGCAAACAGTTTCGTAGCAAAATATAAATTATTCTGTCGAGCAACGGCATGGACGACCACAACTGTATCACAAACGACGATTTTCTGCGCGATCTTCACGATCAGATGCTCATGTTGGAGCCTTTTCCCGGTGCTACTTCTTCCTGGTGCTCCTGCCGAACCCATCGCCATAAGCAGAGTCTCAGACAATTTGCCGGTGGCTGAATTCTTGGAGCGGATCAGCGACGTCACTAGGAAGGACGCACCGGAGCGAGGAGCTGCAGGGGCACCGAAATAAGGGGCTATACTCGGGGGAGAGCCTATGGATACAGTTTCGTTGGAAGGCGTTTTCGAACCGCAAGGGTAGCCGGTATCGCCCGCGGGAGCGTCCGTGGAAGCACCTTTGGCTGGATTACAGCCGCTTCAAGAGCGGGGACATTCGCGTCCGGAAGCGACGCCTGCGGCCACGAGCGCTGGCACTGCGGCACAATCGTTTGGGGCGTAACGCTAACAACTGGTCAGGTTCTTCTCACCTAGCGGCGGTCATCACCGGCCCCACGCTGTCTGAGCTCCGAGGGTTTAGGCTCTGGACCCAGGAACCCTGCCGGATATTGTGCATGATACTTACGAAGTAACATATGCAATTGAATAGGCCTACGCCGCGACGACCATTTAAAACGGGTTGGTGGGGGAGAACGCGGAATCCATTCCAAACACTTCCATAGAGGCCATGACTATACCGACTAAAGTGCAGTGGAGAGCGGCCGCGGACAAGGAAGTGACAAGCCTGAACAATAACAACGTTTGCACCCTCCTGCCGGCGGCCTCTGTCCCCGCGGGACTTATCGGCTGCAGATGGGTCTGCAAGGTCAAGACAGGCAGCTCGCATAAAGGACGCGGCGTCAGGCCAGGATGGGGGCAGTTGCCTGCTATTGGTTGTAGCAGCACGTTCACCTCCGTCTGCAGGCTCCAGAGCATCTTCATGGTGCTGGCAGTAGCGACGGAGTACAAGCTGGAGTATTGGCAGCTAGACTACAGCACCATGTTTCTGAACGCCGGTATGATAGAGGGAATGTACGTCAAGACGTCTTGACGCAACCCACCTGACCTGGCGCCCGACCCGATTTAGCGGCGAACTGGGTCTTGACGTACACTTCCTCTGCAGTGTCGGTGTTTAGAAACGCGGTGTTGTTCCGTAACAGCTAACACGCCAGATTGTACTCCACTGCTATCGCCAGCACCATGCGGATATTTGCTCCCGTCTCCAGACTCCAGCGTCTCGACGTACACTTCTTCCGTGATACCAGCGTTCAGAAATGTGGTGCTGTAGTCTTGTCGTCGGAATTTCATATCGTACTCCGCCGCTATTGCCAGCACCATACGAATGCACAGACGGCACTGCAGACGGCACTGCAGGCTCCAGTGCATCCGCATGGTGCTGGCAATAG
>JBBMHQ010138298.1:0-19314 GCA_037834295.1 Postelsia palmaeformis
CATCTTGCTATATCGGGTTGAAGTGGTGACGGGCGATCTTGGGACCGCTAGATAGGGAGTCCCGCTATTCACTGAACCGCTATTCCGGGATCACGACTGTAATGTTTTCCGAGTCTTGCAGGAGTTATTGTTGAGAAAATGCTGGCGGCGACTCCCTCGGAACGCTGTACTTGAATGGCAACTAGGAATCTATTGGCGACTAGTTATGCGGCAAAGTACGTATCAGTAACACGAGCCCTCGGTGGGGATGAAAAAGTCGAACTTACAAATTAGATATTACGTAGCCATGTAGCCACAAAAAAAATGTAATCCATTAACTACGCCTGCCGTACTCGTGCTTGATATTCACCGCAAATAACTTGATAATTATCTCGCACCTTGGTAGCATTACTGTGTCTTCAAGGCAGGCCCCACTCTAGCTACTTGGTGTACGTGTATGTATGTGCCTGTATGTTTAAGGGTGGAATCGGTCGCCATGTCGTATCAAAGGTCCGAATCTCATTTGCCGCATCTAAACAACATCAATCGTCCCTACTTTGCCTGTTGTGGTATCGATGCATCACATGCCTGTGAACAGTGCAAGGCCGAATATTGTTGGTATCGAATGGCGTGCACCTACGGCGACCACTCGAAAAGCCTACCATGTCGTTCCTTCCACGCACAATTTCTGGCAACCATTGTCTTGTGTGGTCAAAAGGGCACTCCGTACTACCAGGTACTGCCTAATACGGGGTATCAAGCACCTATCGATGTACCCTGCTGAGGAAGCTGTTTTTTTCAGGTACTAGGTGGTATTGATACCTTCGGGACATCAGAGGGGGAAACTGTCGGAGCAAGAGTGCCTAAGATAGCGTCGGTCATACGAAGCACCTTTCGCTGCTGGGGTACGCCCACATAGATCGGATACTCGAACTTGGGTTGAACGACACACCCGCTGCATTATATTATTTTGCACGGCGCGAATGCACCAGAGACGATATTCGATTAGACTACACCTGCAATTGCATTTTTCGCTATGCCTGGGTCCCAAAGGGAAATATAGTAACCATACACCACTGGGAACTCAAGGCGAACAGCCACTCATAAACTATGGTATCACAACATGCATGCCAACTCCCAAACTCTCTCCCACTCGTGGGCACTCCGGAACGTACCACTGCTTCGTATTGGCACCTGTTACGTCGTAACCAATGATACATGTTTCGTCAGTGATGCTGGATTGACCGCGGAACCTCAACGAGCGCATGCTCCGTATTTACGACATGTCTAGCTTGTATTGTCCTCCACATGAAACGGTTGTTCTACAGTTTTTCATCAAAGACATCCATTCACCCAGGGTCCGACCCGATTCTGATGTATACTTATAGACTAAAGGTACAATTTCCGCGGTCGCAAACTAGGACCTAGAGAAAAACAGGCATTGCAATATAACAGGGCACTTGCGAGTGAGATGCCAAACGTGCTACAGGAATGACAACATAAGATCAATCGCACAACAACGAGAGAAGAAGGAACGAAAAACGCACAACGGAATATAGGGAAATTACAAATATTACATGCCTAGTCTACCGTAGAAGCCTCCACCCGTTCACAAGCACGTACCAGCACGCCCACTAAACCTGTCGTAAATCTTCCGTAAGACATGAAAACAAGCGCCTACCGATACCGCATGCAATCTTAAACCGCAAATGTTAATGCGAGAGGAAACGTGACGAAATGAAATGACGCCTACAACACCGTCCACCCTAAGCAGCATCGGGCTGGTGGGTTGGGAGATGGCAAACAATCGTATCCGAAGCAAGGAGCCGTTCGAAATGCGCCCATCATGATGCTACTGACACTGCTTGGCGCCCAAACTAGTGAATTGGCAAAATCGCACGTGTAGCGATTCTGTTCGATATACCTGGGTCTCAAAAGGGTCAAGAGGAACTCTCCGAATGGAAGTCGCTACGACAAAAGCAAGCGTGCCATTTATGTCGCAATGCCAGGTAGAGGGAAAAGCAGAACGACAAAAAATGCGGTCGATGCTAAGACTGCCCACTACGTAACGCGGAGCACAGCCGGCTTCCTCCTTCCTCCCGCCCGCTCTACCACCTCACCACGGGCCCTTCTCTTCTACAAAACCTTTCTCCGAGGAATTAGGTCTACAGGGCAACCTACGCCTGCGCCAAGCTGAGGCTGAACAAACAGCAGCAGAGGGCATCACGTCTGGGGCGATCCGCCGCCGTGGCTCATGTACAAGCTCCTGATTGCCGACAACGGTGACGGTGGCGATGGCGATGACGTCGGCGGCGGTGGCGATGACACCGACATCGACGACAACGACAAAGGCAGCAAGGAGGGTAGGAGCAACGACCGCGCTCCTTCTCCCCTTCCTCTGCCCAACGTCTCGAGGCGGGTGGAGAGCGCGCGACCGACGAACGGTTCGACGGCACCCGCGCCCGAGAGCCGTAGCGACGGCGAGGAACCGGAATTTGTCCGCCTCATGGAGGCGGAGAGAGCATGCCCTGACCTCTGCGAAAGCTCCGAGGGGTTCGCCTTCCAATTGCGGACGGACCGAGGCAGCAAGTGAGCGTTTTTAATCATTCCGCCGCCGCCATTATCACCATCAACACCGCCACTACTACCATCAACGCCAACACCAATACCACCTAAACCATCACCACTACCACCTACACTAACAACACCAACACCATCATCACTATCACCGCCGCCACCACCATCACTACCTCCACCAACACCATCACGACCACCACCACCGCCAACACTGCCAACACTACAGCAAGCGATTGGTACAGACGTAGCAGTAGTAGTAGCAGCAGCATCAGCAGTCGTGGCGGTACAGAGCGCGGCCTCGAAGGACGACCGGAAGGGCGTTTCCGAACGACGGTCCGACCGCGATACCGTCGACGAGCTAGAGGGGGCATCGCTTCTGCGATAGTTTCTCGAGGGAGAAGACAAGACGCGGTTTGGCGAACCGCTCGAGAGTTCGGACTCCGGCGAATCGTCCGAAATGCTTGAGGGGTATGACCCACCCGACAAGCCAGTGGCGTGCGACGTCCCAGCAGAGTCGCTAGCCTCCGTAGCGCCCTCCCACGAAAGCGCGTCGGAATGATGCATTTCGTCCGAAACTGCTGGCACACCGCGGTCCTAAGAAGCGTGCGCGACATTGCCTGGTAGTACCGGTAGCCCAGGACCCGCTCCCCCAAAAGGATTTGCGTTGGCAACACCCGCGATGGCACTTCGAGCACCTCCCGAGTTGTTGGGGGCAGGGGTGGAGGTAGGGGTGGCAGTGGGGGTCGGAGGGCGGGCGGGGGCGTAGACGCACGTGTTGCTAGAGCTCCAGGGCTCCAAAACATTAACGCGAGAAAAGGAAACGTCTTGGAGTCGGTCGAGTGTGTGGTTCGACTTCGGAGTCTCTCCGGAGCTGCGAGCAGCGACCGAGCTCGGAGTACGGTCAGCCATGGACGGCGTTGCAACAGAGCCAGCGTTGTCCGCACCAGTATCGGCGCCGATAAGGCCATGAGCATGAGTATGAACATACGCACAAGCATAAGCATGAGCATAGGCATGAGCATCAATGTCAGCACGAGAACGCGGACGAGCATGAGCATCAGCGTCGGCTATAGTATCACGCGCGCCTATCGATACATCGCAATCACGGCGAGGTTGAACGAGCGTCTGAGCCAGGTCTGGCAGCATTTTGAGCGTAGAACAGACAGTCGGAGCGGACCCAGCGGCGCCTCCGCAAGGACGCCTATCACTCGAGACAGGCTTGGTGCTGATGCCTGAGTAGGATGGCTGAGCCAAACCTGGCGGCGCCGTCGTGTCTGTTTCTCTGCGGTGCCACTCTCGGCCTGGACCCTGAAAACGGTGGCAGGCCGGGGTCGGGAGTAGGGGGGCAAGAACACGCGTGCGGTTTCAGGCCAGGTCAGGCAGGGCAAGGCAAGGTATGGCAAAGCGTACGATGGTTACTTCAAACGCCCCGAAATTCGTTGTGGTGGCGGGGAGGCGGACGGCGTAAACGGGCCGGTGATGTGATTCAAAGGGAAACGTTCGCCTTCTTACTAACGTTTGTTCGGAGTGAAACCCCGGCATGTTCGTCTTTGTTTTTTAAACCGAACCCCATGAAAACCTGAACCCCGAGCATGGAAGGATCTTGTTTTCGAAGGTCTTACCGGTAGTATTTATCACGTTGCCAGCCACAAATTATTGGGTACTGCCACAGTACCTCACAGTACGCCATGCCTAGAACACTGGATACGCTCAAGTACCTCGAAAAACGGTACGCCCAAAATGTTTTACTTGCACTGTACTGTGACGACCTACGGGAAATACCAATGGATACAGCAACTACTGGTATAGAGCAATACAATTATAGTACCACTGTAAAATAGTTCATATAAGAGTACAATATTAGTGTCGTCGTCGACAGTATCAGCCCCTCAGAGTGCACCCCAGCTCCAAAGTACGCCATCCCCAAAGGCAAAGTGCTGGAGATTCACGCTACGATAGGAGTGCGCCTTATTGATCCGGGACTCCTCGTATGCTTATCTTGATAGTATTATAGGAGCTCTATACTTCACCCATATTTACTGACCGTGACAAAGAAAAACTGCAATCCGATAGACAGTCCCATGGCCTTTATTGAAAAACAAATTAATGGCATTCCATCGATACCGCATATGGTTCATGGGGTAGGTTCTCAGTGCCCTTCAACCTTTTAGGACCGCAGTCCCGTTTGGTGGACAAACTACTCATAATTTGACTGGTTCGTCCCTAGAGCGGGACTGCAGTTCTCACAGACCTCGAAGGGATAAGGAGGCTCGCCAACAAGTTTAGGCCTGATCCTATCGTGGCAGGCGTCTGTATCTGGTACTGCACTTTGCTGTGACAAGAGTTGGAGTGCTGCAGGAAGTGTCCTCGACCAACAGCGAAGATTGAACCAGGTTACTTATATAGTTTACACTCGTAATATATTTACACTCTGAGGTAACACGGTGTGGAAGTGAAAACCTACTCACCAGGGTGATGTTTATGCGACTTGGCCCAGCTAAAAAAAAATGGTCAACAGTCCACACTATATACAGCTTCCTTTCCCGATTTTTTTCCCATGCGGTCAGGAGGTTTGGGTCAGGTTTGGTGTCCACAGCTTTCTCATCGACCTCTCCCCCTCACTCTCTTTCGTCCCTCTCCTCGCCTGTTCTCCATTCTCGCCTTTCTGGCGTTCAATCGATACTCTCAACGGGAACACGTCCTGCACCTGCTTACAAACACCGGCACGTTAGTCAAAGCTACCCCCACAAGTAGGTGTAGACCGTACAGTAGTCTGCAGTCCTCAATCACAATGCGGCGGTCCGAGAGGGGCGCACGCACCCCTTCCGCTCTTTGTGTTGGTGACGGCATGATAGTCCACACTAATTCCTCACTATATATGCATCCCGAGATAATTCCCAGGAAACGTCCTTCAACCCCAACCGCGACCGCCTGGGGCGCTCTACTCCCAATTATCTTCCGATATTATCTCATGTCCGAGAAAGTTTCCAAGAACCGTCCTTCATTTCCTCAACCGACAGAAACGCCATCTCGGACGGAGATGTACACTAGATATCGGCAAGTGCCCCGGGCGGGCACGCTTTAAGAGCTATCCGTATAACTCCTTTAAGAACTACTAGAAGTGAGTGTGAGTATTTTTTTACAGGATGTCGCAAAGTGGTTAAATTCACGTAGTATCTCAAGTCAAGTATGTTCTAACCTTTTCGCTCGAAGACAGAATGTAGGCCGTGAAAAACACTCCTCACTCACCATGCGAGGGTCCCAGAGGGGCGCACTCCTCTTGCCCTCTTTGCCGGCGACGGCCATGAAGGGCAAGATCCTTGGGTTTCTCCGCAACCGTGGTTTGTTGGCATTCACGATACCCTTTCCCAGCTACTTTGGCAGAAGACGATGTGCGCAATAACCGACGGCAACAACATGCGACAGTGCGAGTTGGCAAAATTCGTTGAGAATTGACGAGCGAATGGAATGCTGAACCCTACAAAAGGCCGCCAGCACGAAGGCGCGAGGGTGCGAGGTTGGCGAAATTCGACGGAAATCGACCCCTTCGGAATGCGGAGCCAAACCCACGGGAAATTGACAGCGCGCAAAACCCGACAGCAACAAAGCGCTAAAGTGCGAGTTGACAAAACTCGCCGACAAGCGGCGAGCGAAGCGAGTGTTGAAGCCTGGGGGAAAATAACAGCACGAAAGCACGAGAGCGGGAGTTGGAAGAAAACGATGGAAGTCGACGCCGTGGGAATATTGAACCGTACTTAGACCGACAGCGCACAAACACCGACCGACAGCAACAAAATGTGACAGCCCCAGGTGACAAGATTCGATGGGAATCGACGAGCGGAAGGGATGTCGAACTCTGCGGAGAAACCGATGGCACGAAAACGCGCGAGAGAGCGGGTTTGACAAGAATTGATGGAAACCGACGCTGTGGGAATGCTGAGCCCTACGGAAAACCGACCGCGCGCAAATCACCGAAAGCAACAAAGCGCGATGGCGGGAGTTGGCAGTTAAACATGGAAATCTCACCAGTTCCCTCTTTTACGCCTGCGTCGATCTGTCCGAGACGTGCTAAAGTCGAGAAACCGACGGGTGGAGGGAAAGCTGAACCCTACACGCGGGAAACCGACGGTTCACAAAAGCCGACGGCAACGTGGCCGCGCGAGAGAGCGAGTTGATTTCGTTTTATGTAAAGTAGACAATCTGAGGGAATTCAGAACCCTACGGAAAGCTGACTGTCCGCTAAAGCCGACAGCAACAAAGCGCGAGAGCGCGAGTTGGCTTTTTTCGGTGGAAATCGACTAGCCGGGGGGATGCTGAGCCCGTATAACACGAGCGACCGAAAAAAAGGCAAGAACCGGGGGAAAGGAGAGAAGAACCCTGTGACCACAACGTATTCACCAGATGGTCGCTGACTCCCACAATATTATTAGTATGCACGAGTTGAGCTAGGAAATAATAACCATCACAATAAAAACAAACACGACACGAAACAAAACACAAAGGTGAAAGCACCAAACACTAAAAAGCCAGAAATTTTTAACGCTAAAGCGACAGCGGAAGGGTGGAAGTCACGAAACCGAGAGCGGGCCACAACACAACGGACCGAAATACTTCTGTACTTGAATATCGGAAACTAAAAACATCAACATACTAAAAATCGACACGTCAAAATCGCGAAACAGGACATGAAAATATACACAACAAAAAGAGAAGCATCCCTACCTGAAAATTGATAAATTGAACGTACGCGGTACGTACCCGTGCGAAACATGAAAATACAAATATCGGAGCATCGAAATAGCAAAACCTCGAAACATCAAAATATCACAACTGAATATACTGATGTTAACCATCAACTACCCTCGCCCCTGAGAGTTTTCCTGGTTTATTGTCAGGAGGTCGCTCGGCGGCCGGCTCGTTAGTTTGGCTGGGCTTCGAATCGCATGAGGATTTATGTTCCAGTTTGAGGGTGCGATCCATCGGATATATAGATAGGACGGGACCAAGTGGTAGTCTCTCTTTGGATACGATTCTTCTGGAGTTTCGGACGGGTACAAACGAATAATTTGTTCGATACAATCCATCTGGCGAATGTGGCCGGGAACAAGAAGTAGAAACCGTTGGGTACAATCCTTCTGATATCTTGGAAGGGGATACACGCGAATATTTCAATCGATACGATCCACCTGGCGTACAGGGAGAACCGGAAACAAAAAAAAAGCACCTGATTTTGTTGAACACGATCCGAATGGATATAACTTGGGCCTGTGTGGGTAGCAGTGTCTACGGCCTTCTGGCGCGGCTTCAAAAGGATATAGTGCCCACAAAATCCTCCATACAGCAGTTCCATTCCGAAAAAAACCCGGGCGGTCGAGGGTTGGCCTAGGGTGTTGAGTAATGCGTCATGTCGTATTGGAATTTTCCAAGTATCGAAGATCGAACTATCGAACTTTCGATATATCGATATATCGGAGTTACGGTATATCGCACATAGCAAGCGTGTTTTGCCCTCCATCCCTTGTTGTTCACGCTGACAATGAACAAAGCTTCGATGTAGGAAATGTCGAAATCGTATCGAATAGTTTTCGGTTCATGTATATCGTATCTATGACTCGATTCTTGAACGATAGATGATATCCAACACTAGTTTAAAGTCGGCAATCCAATCTTCCAACCATATGGCCGAGCCGTAAACACCGCTCTTAACCAACGTCGAAAACGCCTCCGCAACCCCACTCGCATTAAGGGCGCTGCTCTGTGAACCTTTGCCATCCCAATTCGCACAGGCGGCACTGCTTTGTATACCCTCACCATCCCAAGTCACACAGAAGGCGCTGCTCTATACTGTTTTTTTTCATCACAGCTGGCGCTAAAGCACGCGCCCATGTACCTAGGGCAAAAACCGAATACATGCAACGTTCACATCCAGGTACCAGGTGCCAGTATGATGTGCGAGCTGGTTCGACAATAAATACGGAAACTATCACCCCCACGAATGCCGCCAGCAGTATCTATACTCGAATTGGACATACTTGATATCATACTGGCCGCCATGAACAGCGGGAGAGGGAAGAAGCTGACATGGCCGATTTTCACGTGAGGTCCTAGGGCTGGCAATGGTGACAAAAATGTGTCCCGATCAACCACGGGCCTTAATTTACGGCAGTAACAGGCAAGTCTTTCCGTAGGGGGGGGGAAACATGCTCACTTGTTTCTCAACAAGCCCATTCCAGGTCTGTACAATTTTTCGCGCAAAACTTCGAGTCTCTGACATGCGTATGTTCTATACTAAGCAAAAAAACATCGCTCCTGCACTGAAACTAAGTATTTACGAGGCGATGCCTAATTTCTGCACTTTTTCCGCACAAAATTCCAAATAGCCATGCCGTTATTCAGAGATACACCCTGAAACTTTGCACGTGTGATATATATCTCTTTTCCGAGGGCCGGTTGGCGTTTTCTCCCTCGTTTTTTTGTCGCCGAAAATAATTGGCCTGAAGGGATTCGAATTTGCCAAAGCAATTCCTCACAGGAAATTCAGACAAGGAACAGAAAAACGCGTGAGGTCAGGTTCGTAAGGGCCCATAGAAGACGTATGCAAAAAAACACTTGTCTGACTGAAAAAAACGGCGTAGACTTTGGCCAGGGGATAAACTTCCGTCGTTCGAATTGAACCAGCTTGTAGCAGACAGGTCGACGACTGAAAACGCGGTCAACAACAGCAAAGTCAATTCGAGTTGAGTCAAGTGAATACTGTGACGCTCGCGAGTCGTCTGGGAAAGAACGGAGTTCCAGACTTCAACGCGCGTGGAAACTAAAAACAACCCCCCCCCCTGAAAATTTCGGTCCTGGCACTTTTGACGGACAGGCCAAACGCAGGTCATAAACTAAAGTTGAATCAAGTCAACTACAACTTCAACTACGAACAACATCAACAACTAAAGCAACTGCTACTGCTGTATGTTGTGATCACTGTTTTCCTTGTCTGAGGTCTATGATGTGCTTCAGTCATGAATGGGTATTGTTTCGATGCTTCTTCCCATGGCATGTTCTTGTACTCCAGCTTGTCCTGGAGCCTGTCCTGCGACCAAATATTGAAATGTTGGCGATGAGTGAATATGATAACAACGACAGCAGCAGAGCAAACTACTCGGCTTCGGCGTTCAAATGTCGTCAAGTTAAGCCAATAATCCAGGCAACAATTCCATCACCAATTAAGGCCGATCAAGGCATCAAGATAACCATTAACTGTTCAAATCAAGTCGACCCCTCTGAAACTCAACTGCATTTTGTTTGTATCAGTAAAGTTAACTTCAACTATCACCTCAAACCAAGCGAGCCAGTCACCAGTCAGCACAGTCAAGCCACTTGCACTCCAAAAACCCTCCTATAAGCAAGTTCAACCATCAACTAGAACCACCAGCTTATAACCCTGTAACGCTTTTGGGACCTGCCGTGATCCTCGGAGGAAGACTATCTATATTTACAGTTGACTCAACTGCGCAGCGGTAAGTCAATCACCAATCAGTGAAGTCTATAGCTAATCATCTGTCACTAAGGATTTACCGCAAAGAGCGTTGATCTCGCACAGGGGTGGGTGCGATCGTTTTTGCGATGGTCGTTGCCTTGACAATGGGAATGGGTGCTAAAGTCGAACATAACAACTCTCGGATGGTCCAGGATAAAATGTTTCCGGGAACATCTTAATGTTCAGCATTGATAATTGTGGCAACCTTCCCGTTCTGGAAGGATTGAACACTGAAAAACGAACCCACCTTCGAAGGCCCCTGTGCGAACTCAACGCTTGTTAAGGATAGGCGTACAAAACTAGAGCAAGGCTAGCAGAGTACAAGACTAGGGCCAGGATAGCAGTGTATATACATTGAGCCGGAAGCAGGCACAGAAGGGAGTCAGAGGTTGCGCATAGAAGATAGGCTTCTTTTTTGCTTTGGCTTCCCTTGGTATCCTTCCTTTTTCGGCGAATGCTTATGAGCCATCAACGTTGAAGGTACGGTAGTCCGATAGGCTACTGTAGTCAAATCATCTGCTTCAGCATAGTCCGGTAGGTCTCCTTGTTTGATTTCCATGGGATTTCTTTATTTCCGGCGAATCCTTCTGAGCAATCAACGTCGAAGCCTATGCTAAATATCGTGTCCCTCTTTGGGCAAGTTTTATTCATCTACACTCCGTAGCTCAACTCGTTAATTATTAAGTAGCATCCACTCCTACCCCTATTTACTCTCTACTGTACGTGTTTTAAAGAAAGCACTGAAATATTTCACGCTACGAGCTTAGGTCATTCTTGAATTCACCCACGCCATACCTTTTGTACAGCAGCAGCAATAAACGACATGATACTAGTTAGTATCGCACGATAACAATACGAGCATTCTCACATAAAACCACGACCTCAGACGGCAGACAGAACTTCCTAATTGCCGGATAAGCAACAGTGCAGTCTCAGCTCAACAGCACCGCCGAAGGTTCAAATATTGGTGAAAAGAGCGTAGGAGCCCACGTACACAGACGGCCTGGGGCGTAAGGTTCGGAGGTGCTTTACACTCTTGTACGAACATGACACGTGTGCGGGATCCGTTGTCGGACGACAAATATAATAATAATAACAATACGGTCAAGGAATAGTATTAATTCGTCAGTTTTCGCGTGAGATGCCGTGGAACAGGGGACACCAGAAGAGAGTGTCACTACTACTCCAACTACTACTACTGCTGCTGTATACCTGGTATTGTTTGATAGATTGAAATGAACCACCAGGTACTAACCGCTGTGCAACTGTCTGTAAATTGCCGAAAGGCTCGGCTACTGAAATAATTCTTCGCATTAATATTACCAGCACTAAACCATCAAGTAACGTATACGAGGGGGGGGGCATACACAGCAACCATAGTCCATGATGAACCCAAAAAAACATATACTCCCCTACCTGGTATCTATTATTACACACCGTATCTGGTATAACTACAGTTGGTCCCCCGCAATACGTAGTCAAGTCGCACCTCGATTGATTTGACGTCGGTCCCGCTGCGGCCATTGGCCTTGATATTGAGCGCTGCGACGCTAGGGACAGAGGAAGCTTCTTCTCCTTTTTTAGCCTTCGGTGGTCGCCGCCGTTGTTTTTTTTCTTGTTCCGCCAGCAGGCCCACCCATTTCAACCAAACCCTTTTCACTCCGGTCCGCTCGTAGTTGACCTATCGGGAAGGATAAAAGGACGGGTGGGGGGGAGGGGAGAGGGGTCCTAGGATTTCGAAAATAGGCCGATTGGCGTCCACAACGAGCAGTGAATGTGCCTTCCACTCTGCACGTACATGTAAGGAGCGTTTGGTCTTCATGTGAAGGACTAAACGTTCCTTATATCACCGCCCAGAATGATTCTGCCGTACCGGTAGTGTTATGGGGAGGCACGGTAGGTGTCTTGATCGAGGCCCGTCTTCTTGAGGCTGCTCGGGCTTCGTCTTGGGGGCTCCTGTTGATCTCCCCCCGCTCGTGAGCTGGGGGCGATCTGGATAAAACTGGCTACGCATACTGCGGTACAGGACCGCCTAGTAGACTTTGATATACCTTGGCAGACTTATACTTGTTTACTACCTGGTGCAGCGAGCAGTATTATCATACCGGTGCCCGTAGTATACTTTAAATTCTAATTTAAATACAGTAGTATTAACCGCAACAGCGGAAGGCTTTTTCCCCACCAGTCCGGCAAAAAGTGCGTACCGCCCTATACCGGTACGTACTATACGTATTTTACATATCCGGAGTCCTGCGGGAGACAGGGCGTCCGAACAATGATGCTACAGCATAAACGTATATATACATATATTATGCAGCAGTATATACAACATACACGGCTATATTCCGGTTATAAGGCTTACCCTGGGCTAGGTAATCGATCGGTATTTTGCCCCTGCAGCTCAGCGCGGTAATACCTTCACAGTATACAAGCTGCTGCTGTTGCCGTTTTGATTTTCAGCTGCCGTTGTTGTTGTTTTTGGTGGCGATGAAGGTGGTGGTGGTGCTGCTGTACCTGTACCTGCTCCTGTTGTTGCCCTCCACACTGAAGCTTATATCTACCCTACGAGATCCAGTACACCCCAGGGTGGCCCTACGTACTGGGTGTTTGGCCTACCAATAATACAGAGATGCCTGGTATGTAAGTGCAGATGGGAGTTAGACCTCGCGCACAGTTTTTTTGCTTATTTTGTTCTTTGTTTGTATCTTGGTTCTCTTTTTTTGTCGGGTAATGGTTCATTCCTCGGGCAGGTGATCTCCACGATCATCTGGTTCCTAACGTGCCGTTTGTGAGAGTCTGTGTAAGATATGCATACCTGGTATTTGCTGCAGATCCGACCTACAGTAGGAAATATATGCTATTAATATATCATGCAGGTCATACGGTTCCCACCCGGCAACATGAGTTATTAACAGTGTGGATAATAAAAGATCGAGAATACTGCATGCAAGTCTGCCTTGCAATATATATATATATATAGATAATGTTGTGGGAATGATCTGTACATGATCTGTGCATAATCTGTAGGTGGTCTGCCCGAGGTGTGGAGGGTTAAAAAGTGATCAACATTGAAGCTCATGGCGCACTTTCTCGGATGGCAAACTCAATAACATTACCTGTAGAGCGCCGACAACAATATCCGCTGCCGTGCTGTTCCCTAGGTGTTCCTATTTAATTTCAAGACTGCAGTCCCGTTTTGGAGGCAAACCGCTCTTACTCCAAGTAGTTTCTCCCCAGAACGAGACTGCAGTCCTGAATGGGTTAAGGTCGGATAGACGAGGCAAATGTTTTCTTCAGGGATTTTTCAAGCGCGCACCTTAGTGCGTGCGTGCGCGACGCACAGCGTGGTGATGGCGGTCAGCGTTAGGGATTAGTTCGATTAGGAACTACCAATCCGAACAGAAGCGAATGGCGACCAACTCAATTTTGGCTGAAGTATGCCCCCCCTGTCTACGATACGCCTCGGAACTAGCGGTGTGTGCGTGCGTGGTTTCAAATAAATATATTTCCCGCGTTATTCGACCGACTTTTTCAACACATGAAGTAGTAGGCAGTCCAAGCCCGTGTGGGTGCCGAGGAGACTGCAGCTACTGTACTCATCAAACGCTACTAAAACAACAGCAGCAGAGATGTACCAGTGTGTGTGAGCAGACTCTTTTGTACGTACGGGGTGCTAAACCACAGACACGGACGCTCCACGCCATTCATACCGGGGTTACATGATAAACCATATATACTGCTGTACCATACTACTGATGTTGTTGTCTGTTTTGCGTCTATGGCGGCAAAGACGTACGATCGTTACGGCGAGGCTGGCCGAATACGATAACTAAGAACGTGCCGTAGCCAGGTAGGAATTCGCAGAGGGCCTAGAGTATGAGTGGGGGTCAAACGGATAGGCGATCCCCGATGCACTTTAGTGGAAAGGGAAGGTTTCCAATATATGAAGCCGTCTAAAGAAGGGGTCATGATGTTGAGGCTCGATCGACGCCTTCGTATCTACTACAACGAGCGCAGACTGGATTAAAGGTGAGTGATAGGGATTGAGATCGTAGACCAGCACTAAGAGTATCGAAAGAGAGATTAATCAGTTCCACGTAACATAGATGATGCGCTCGTAAACCACAAGCGTTACACACAGATATGATACCATGTTTTCGTGCTCGTATAGTGCATGCTCGTATAGTATACTCGCGCTGTACCTGCTTGGATCTTGGAATTGTCACATTGCGAGAAGAGGACAGTCCTACCCCACGACAAGAGGCGAGTAGTGAGGAAGTGAGGACCTGCGCGTGGGTAAACTGAAAAAACAAAGAACGCGGACTGGGTTGTATGTGGGTGATAGGGGTCTAGACCTCGGACCAGCCTGAGAATATTGTGAACCCGGAGACTTGGAGTATAGCAGTGACGATTGGAATGAGCGGGCGGCATCAGCCGCAAATACCTCTCCGTGTTTCGGATGAAAGAGCAAGCCGACGCACGGCACAATTATTCTCCTGGTTTCAAGTTGTTGACAGGTTGCTACATATGGTATCGCAATGTGTTGCCATCGGTCGTTTTTAACGACGTATATTTAGCAAAAAACTTGCTAAATTTCCATAATATGGAAATATTTTACTTGCCAAATAGCAAACAACTTGCCAAGCTTTTCTTTGGGATTTACACTCCCTGCTCGTTGGCAAATTTATGGAAACCAATAACGCTATTGCAAGGTGGTACAAACCAGACCACCCCACGACGCCCCACGCTAGACACGCTCTAACTTGTGTGATAGAGAGAGATAGAGGGAGATACAGCGGATACACGGTTGCATGGATAGCAGCCAAGATAGGGCTGGCGACACTGGCCGTAAACCCCGTGTGGATACGACATGGGTGTCGTTTTGAGGTGGGTGCAGGCTGGTGGTGAAAAACAAACACAAACAGCAGCCGCCCCAGCTTTTCCATGGGATTTGGCCGGGCTGGAAGCACTGCCGACCTCTGACGTACATGCGCTGTGCCTAAGGTCCTTTCTGCGCCAGCGTTCTTGTCGTAGAGGGCCTCGGCGTGCGATCGGCTACCTGCTGCTGCAGCTGTAAGGGGTTTGAATAAAATCTGAGCACGTTATGATGTGGACACTTGCCAAATTGCCAAATATTTACCAGGTAGTGTTTAGCGTGAGAAAGCTTTTGCTTTTTTTAGCAAGTTTTTGGAAATTTGAACTTGCTAAATAGCAAGTTTATTGCTATTTCTAGCAGTCGTTAAAAACGGCCCTCATCGGCGTTGAGTTTTTCGTGATAGAAAAGTGTCATAATGGGTTTAAGTAGGGGATAAGACTCACTTTCGGTGGACACAAACTACGATGGGTTTCCCGTGATAGAATACTCTCAAAATGGGTTCAACTAGGGGATATAACTCACTTTTAGCAGTCACAAACTACGAAATAAAGAACATGTACCATGTACCTTGTACCCATGTACCGAGGTATTGCAGTATAGTAGCAGCGGTGGTGTTCGTTGCCTTTCACACGAAACCGCCATTTTGCACCCATCACGGATTCTAATCGAAAGGTCCTTGGCGTGCAAAGATGCTCTTCCATGTCCACAGTAATTTGCTTTGGGATCCCCCCTTACATTTTAAGGCATGATTGGAACAGGCGCTACAGGTTCGTCAGATGTAAACTGCAACTCTGCTAGCTAGTTCTATATAAGAGACCGGTCATTTTGGGCGCGTCAAAGTCTCGTTGGTCACTTACATACTAGTTTTATTAAGAAGGGCGGTTAGCCAAGGGATCGAACCGCGGTCTCTTCGCATAGTTGCCAAATTGGGGTCTGGGCGCATGTCATGTCATGCCTGGTAGTCGGCGAAAAAATGGGCATCTGGGTTGCTGCAAGCCAAGCCCGGAGTCCGGTTGCGAGCATCATCAGTTCACAGTGAAGATATTGCTGTCGGGCGCCCTCGGGCGAGGAATGAAAGGGCCAAAACATTATAAACATTATAACGAGAAGATGAGCATACCCTTTTCCATCAACTCCGCGCGATGCACGATCCACGGCTAGACATTGACAGGGTACAAGTGGGTGATAATCATTTTTACTTGACTTGATGCTAGTGTAAGTAGTAGAGCTGTAAGTTAAATGACTAACGTCGCCAGCTATTAAATACTGGTGGGTATTATGAACAGTTGACTAGGTATCACACTTAGGAATTTCCAGCGGTGCCACCTATACTGTCATTTGGGATTTCTTGTTTATGGAAGGCTTATTTCGTACTGGATACGCATTTCCCTGTAATATCACTTGCTCGGACAGGGAGAGAGAGATGAGAGGCCTACGGCTACTCATGGATCTTCAAAAACCCAGCGTTATCGACGCTGCCGGTGCCGATAGCAGCTCCGAAGGCCGTTGGCGATATTTCATAATGTGTTTTGTATGTACAATGAAGTCGAATTGCGCCAGCCGACTACTCGGCGATAGGTGTCGCGACAACCAACGGCGTGGACCCCAACGAGGTGGAGGAAGTGGGAGTAGTTGCGTTCACCGCGCCCGTCGCTGCGCTCGTCGATGTTCCCGGCTGGTCGACGGTAGGTGTCCCAGCAATCGACGGCACGGACTCCATGGAGGAGGTGGAGGGGTTCAGTCCCTTCACCTCCTCGTCGGTCCTCGCCGTCGTTTGAGACTACAACTACCGCCGCCCAGTCGGAAACCCCGACGAGCGAAGCGACGGGCGCGTTAAGGCAACTACTCCCACTTCCGTCCACCATGATAGTCCGCTAAGTCAGCTATTAATAGAGGGCTGGCGTTCGCCACCTAACCAATAACTAACCGGCAAGTCCAGTCAACTCGAAGCCCAATGGAAACAGCGAGGAAATATTCATTTTTTCTTTTTTTTTGTTTTCAATCATCACTTTCACTCTCCAGCCTAGCTCGTAGGAGGTTTTCCCCTCGACGACCTTCTGGGCTAGCCGTGGTCACAAGTGTCTACCCTTCTCCCCCCCACCCTTCTCCCCCCCGGTACGTGCCTTTATTTTTTATCGCGCACAGGGTTCAGCATTCCCACTGCTCGTCGATTTTCATCGAATGTAGCTCACTCACGCTCTCGCGCTTTCTGCTCATTAATTTCTTTCATGCAAGAAAAAGCCCCTGAGCATGCACTCGGTGAGACTTGAACCGACGAAATTGATATTGATAGGCGCGCGAACTACCTACCAAGCCACCGGGAACGCCGACATTGCTGTAAATATATACACATACATACCTGGTATATCTACTACTGCTGTAGGTGCCGACTCTGTCTTCAAGACAGCAGAGACTGTAATAGGGTGTAGGTGGGTGGAGTTTAAAAAACTCGCTTAGTCCGGTTAAACGCGCCCGTTGCCGCGCTCGTCGATGTTCCCGACTGTTGGACGGCAGGTGTCCCGGCAATCGATGGCGCGGACCCCAAGGAGAAGGGAGATGGATGATTCCCTCCACCTCCTCGTTGGGGCCCACGCCGTCGGTTGACGCGACACCTACCACCGACTAGTCGGAAAGCCCAACGAGCTAAGCCACGGAGCGCGTTGAAAGAAACTCCTCCCACTTCCGTCCACCGTGGTGGTCCGCTAAGTCAGTTAGTTGGCTGGCGTTGACCCAATCAACAACTAGCCGGCAAGTCCAGCCAACTCGCAGCCTTATGAAAACAGCGAGAGAATATACACTTTTTTTTTGTCCATCCCATTTATTATCTTCGCCCTTCTTTTTCTCTCTCCCTCTTTAGTCGTAACTCGGATCCGGGGCCACTAAGTAGGCTCTTCTCTCCCGTCCCCACTCCGGTACTTGCCTTGCATTTTTATCGCGAGAAGATCTCAGCACTTTATTCCCTCGTCGACTTGCGTCGGATTCCGCCTACCCACGCAACGAAGGCGCTCTCAGCAATTGGTTCCTTTTTATTATTTCAAATAAAGTAAAAATCTCACCACGGTGGGATTCGAACTTGGTTACCAATGCCAGTATAGTCTGTAAAGCTGACCACTAGTCTACCGGGGCGACTGGTGCTGTAGACATATATAAATATATACCTGGTATATCTATTACTGTAGGTGAAGCTTTTGTCTTCAAGACAGCAGATACGTTAAGAGGGTATGGGTGGGTGTAGTTAACAAGTACCAATTAGTCCCGTTAGAAGCGCCCGTTGCAGCGCTCGTCGATGTTCCCACACGGTCGAAGGTAGGTGTTCCGGCGATTGATGGTGATGAACCCAAGGAGGTGGAGGGGTTCATTCCCCCCACCTCCTCGTTGGGGTCCACGCCATTGTTTGACGCGACACCTACCGCCGCCCAGTCGGAAACCTCGACGAGCGAAGCGACGGGCGCGTTCAAAGCAACTACTTCCACTCCCGTCCACCGTGGTAGTCTGCTAAGGCAGTTGGTTGGCTGGCGTTCGTCACCCAACCAACAACTAGCCGGCAAGTCCAGCCAACTAGCAGCCCTATGAAAACAGCGAGAGAATATACACTGCTGTAGATAATATATACCAGGTACTCCGTATAATATATAAATCCTAATAATATATTATATACCTGGTAAATAAATATATATATATATAATATATGTATTATATACTCCGTAGTATATAAATTAAAATAATATATTATATATATACTGTATATAATAGTATTATAATACGGAGTACCTGGTATATATTTATAATAGTATTATAATATATATTTATAATAGTATTATAATATATATTTATAATAGTATTATAATATATAATATGTACTCCTATATTAGTATAATACATTATTTTAGTTTATATATATAATATATATATATTGCATAGTCGCCCCGGTAGACTAGTGGTCAGCTTCAAAGACCACTGTCATTAGTACCCAAGTTCAAATCCCACCGTGTTGAGACTTTATTTGGTACCAATTGCTGAGAACGCCTTCGTTGCGTGGGTAGGCGGGATTCGACGCAAGTCGCCGAGGTAAGGAATTGCTGGAATCTACACACGATAAAAATGCAAGGCATGCACCGTAGTGGGGAGGAGGGAGAAGAGCTTACTTGGTGACCCCGGATCTGAGTCACAACTGAAGAAGGGAGAGAGAGAAGAAAGGCGAAGCTAATAAATGGGATGGACAAAAAATAAATATATACCTGGTACATATATATATATAATATATATATATATATAAGCCGGTCGCCCCGGTAGACTATTAATAGTGGTCAGCTTCAAAGACCATTGGTATTGGTACCCAAGTTCAAATCCCACC
>JBBMHQ010138409.1:0-19305 GCA_037834295.1 Postelsia palmaeformis
CCCCCCTTCCCCCCCTCCCTTTGTCGCTGTTCTTGGCGTCCTCTGTTGCGTGGCGCAGCCGGCTCTTCTGCGCTTCGTCCCTGTGCCACCTTGCCATCAAAACAGTCCGCCGCTTCAACAACCCTCCGGTACCACTTCCCGCTTTCACAGCCGCCCTCGGCCATAACAACGTCTCTACTCCGAACAGCAGAGGCGAGCTTTCCGTGGACCCCTTGGTGGCTTGAACAACCCTGAGGTCGTCTGCTAGACATTGGGCCCAGTAAATAGGACCACATATTGTTAATGAAAACAGGGTAATAAAATAGGGTTTTGTGTGTACGGCAGGTCCTATTCAATATGCCCGCCGGTAATGACAACTATTGATAGTTAGCCCTGATATATGTTGCCCCACGGATCGTACCCAGACCTCGACGGCCTTGACCGGACGGCCTCGCCGCGTCGAGTCCCCCGGCGTTTGGCCGACAATGTACGGCCGGCGCGTACACGGAGAGATACGTTCGAAAAAAAAACGTTTTTTTCCACAAACACGACAACCTTTACACTTGTGACTGACATATCCAAGTATCACACACAGCTTTGCAAATAAGAATCTCGACGTAATCTTCGATCTCCTCACAGTTTTTTCTTCTTCTTCATGTAAACAAGGGTTCTGCGGCTGACGCCGCATGCTCATTGGGGTGACCCCGAAGACTGAGGGTCTTAGGCTGCGTTCGTGTGAATGGACAAATACATACATACCTGGGCAATCTTGATTGCAGCGGAGAAGTTCGTCTTCCCGTGGATAGAAACCCCGTGGAGGGAGGACAGGATCTTCCCCATGTCGTCCGTTGGGCTCACCAGCAGCTCGGGTCCCCTTCCGGCCATGGTCAGAACGCCAACCTGAGATGCGGTGCGATGTGATATGGCATGGCATGGTATGTTATGGTATGGTATGGTATGGTATGGTATGGTATGGTATGGTATGGTATGGTATGGTACGGTACGGTATGGTGTGGTATGGTATGGTATGGTATGGTATGGTATGATACGATATGATTTGATCCCACATACCATGATGTGGTGTGATATTACTTGGTCTAATATGGCATGATATGATATGATACAGGTATTTCGCCACTCAACAGAGAAGGCCAGCCAAGGCATGCCCTAATTCACAGCCGTACTAAAAGGCCTTACTTACAACCTAAGCGCTCATCCTTAACTGAAACGAATCCTACACCGACACCGACATTACGATATAGCATGGTATGGTATGGTATGTAATGGTATGGTATGATATGATGTGGTATGGTATGGTATGGTATGGTATGGTATGGCTCGGCATGGTATGGCATGGTACGGTGCGATAGGGCGTGATGTAAGTATTTCCCCGCTCAATAAAGAAACCTAGCCCAGGCATGCCCCATATCACAGCCCCACCAAAAGGCATGGCAACGGATGCGCTCTTCCTCCGTATAAAACGAATCCTACACCGGCACCGACATCGACATCGACAAGCCCCTTACACCCCGACACTCACCGTGCTCTCCGGGTTAGACTGCGTCTTGGCCCCGCACAGCAGGTTCGCCGCGTCGTGCTGGGCCTCCATCCGTGTGGGGATGTAGTCCCCGTTTCTCATCCACTCCGAGTTATCCAAGCTTCGTTGCCACAAGAGAAACCCACCCCAGCGATCGGGGAAAAAAATCAGCACAATACGAGCAATCGGTGAAGCGTCAGGTATAATTGACTGCACTTGATAACAGGAAGCGAGGCTTCGAAATCATTTGGGGACCCCAGCGACCGAAGAACAGAGTTGACACTGTGTATGTGTACGCAACATGAGCAAAATCAGTAGTATTCATATCATATTATGCACATATGCTACCACTCTGGCCGAAAATAGTATTCTCGTTTAGTGTTCAAATCAGGGGTCCAAATGATCACTATATTACCGGACAGATTGGCACTAATATGATTCTGGTATTTTTGCCCGCGTTAAGGCCTTTTCCGGCCTCAATATTCTAGGTTTAGTATTTGGGGCGGTCAGTGCAGGGGTCACCCGCGGTTTCCTACTTGTGATATCACGCAGTAGAGCCACAAAGGCTTCCTTATCAAAACGAAATCCCAGCGGCTGGAAAACACACAACATTACCAGTCTGTCCTCAAGTATAATGACCGCTCTGGTACCACTATTAATAGACGATACTGGACACTGCCGGCCCTCTCCACATAAGAACGAGGGCGCCCACGAGAAACTTAGCCTTCACATTTACGAGGACTCGAGAAAATTCTCGAGTGGACATCATACTGAAGCTAGTGTGGTACACATTTTTCCCCCAAACTAAGAAATCTAGCTGCATCAGCAGTATCCTGGTTTCTCATTCCGAGTGCGTACAAGAGGGCCAGTACTGCTGCAGACTACTGTAGTTCATCGAACTTTATATTGAGATTAGTGAGTTGCCAGGGTTTCACGACTCATAACTGCCGGTAGTCGGTAGTCGGTAGGTGACGTCAGCCAATTAACCGACCTTAGACGGCATGTCGGTTGAGATCAGCCAACTGGTGATCATCTGACGAGCCGACTCAAATCAGGCGAGCGAAGAAAAAGTTGAAATCAGTCCGCCTCGGCCGGGAGGGGGGGGGGAAGACACTCAAGGAAATAAATAAGTGTATATCACCCACATTTAACAATCCTTCCAAAAAGTATGGACACCCTCGGAAGTCGGATAATCGCAGCAGTGGGCGCGTGCTGCTACTGAATCTTCCTGAGGTAGCTACTTGCGCACTCCTGATTGGCTAAGGGGTATATTATACCTGGCACACGGCCCAACCAACCTAAAAACAAATCCAAGCCACAGTGCAACATCCCGAGCGGCCCGAATCAACCAATTAACAGAGTCTTTCCATGCACAGCATCCAAGTCGGCCGAATAAGCCTAAAAGTCTCACCAAGCACAGCATCCCGGCAATTATCACCTGTTCAGGGTCCAGGCACAAGGGTTCCGGTCGGAGGGTCGCCTTTCAGCGCCAAGCACAAAAGACTCCGTCAAGATTCACTACCAGAGGGCGTGTTCACGCCTCGACAATCGGCACCTCCGGGAAACCACAAAACAACTATTGGCCCGATTAAGAACCTAGTTGGTGATTTTAGTCGTTCCGGCTCCACACGGCTCTGCGAGCGGGACTCGAGAGGGGGAAAAAATGGACCGAAACGACAACTACACACGACAAACAGCACAGGACGCCCATATACTTTTGATAAAACACTAAAGCTGCTGCGGGACGGTATATGTACGCAGTCTCGCAGCAGGACCGTCGCCGCCAAATGCCGGAAGGCAGTCCCGTATCACGTAGAAAGGGACCTCTTCATGTTCGTGTTTCAAGTGGGTTGTTGGCGTGAATACACTCCGGGGAGTCAGCAACTGCAGGTGTATAATCCCGTAGTCCCCGAGGAGCCAGGATGGCCTCCTGCAGTAGGATAGTAGTGATACTGAGGCGATACGATCTACAGCAATAGACCACTCGCAATAAGATCAAAACAACCAAAGCAGATCAGGAGGAGCAGCGATTTCTAGGTATGAACAAGACCTCTTCATGTTTGCGTCTCAAGTGGGTTGTCAGCGTAAATATATTTCCGGGAGCCAGCAACTGCAGGTGTATAATCCTACAGTATCCCCGAGGAGCCAGGATGGCCTCCTGCAGTAGGATTGCAGTGATACTGAGGCGGTACGATCTACAGCAATAGACCACTTGCAATGAGATCGAAACAAAAAAATGCAGATCAGGAAGGGCAGCGATTTCTAGGTATGAATGGCCGAATATTCTATTGCAGGGGACCATAGTAAATAAGATCAAATACTGTTGCTAAAAAAAGAGAAATATATAGCCTTCTGTGTATACCGTAGATCTTATTTTATATGGCCCCCCGTGATAGATGCTTCAGGATGAATCAACAATACACATATCCAGTTTTCACTCTCTTTTAGGAAAGAGGGCTGGCACGTAGCATGCCAAAGCACAGCCAGCAGTAGGGCTCTCGTCTACTGCAGAGCTCTCGACCAACACTGTACTCGCGAGCGAAGCACGGCGGCATCTCCGCCTGCTTCTGTAGTTTACTAGCATGCTACGGCGACGTCCTCATGGCATTGTTTGATTTGTCATTTGCTGTCTTAGCACTACTGTGCTGCTGTCGCCCAGCCCAGCTCTGGGCGCGTAACGTTATTCTTGGTGTATACTCGCACACGAGAATTGGCTGTTGTACAGCACTAGTTTATGTGGTTTCGCTCCAAGCTCGTTCTTGCTATGCTTGCAGTATCGCATTCACCAACGAGCTTGCCGGGTCTCGATTCGGCGGCATGCGACTGGTGAAACGTCGATGCGCACAAAGATTGCCGGCGGCAACGCGGAGTGCGTCGGCAGAGTGGATTTGATGTGTGTCTTCGTGATGTGTGCTTCGATCTTTCGGTGCGTTTTCGCCGTCTATTCTATACTCCTGCAAGGATCGTGTCACAGGCCACCATCCCTACATTTATGCCGCTTCGCGCCCAACCTACAGCAGTGCCTGCTGTTTCCAGCGGCGAGACAGTATAGCAAGCTGATGAGCGATGTTGCGTCGGCGATCTCGTGCTGCCACCGTAATAGATACACATGGTGTGCTCGTTGCGCGCGACCCGGTACGAGTTCTCGTAGGTACGTACTGCTGTGTTGTAATACTGTTCACCTTGAAGGCCATCGAATTTGTTTTTAATTCAAAAAATTGTCCAACATATTTCCTTTGTGCCACTTTGGTACGAGATTACGGGTTCATCCCAAAACCTTAAGCAAAACTAGAGGGACGAGGAGCGGTGACTTCGAACTGTCTTTCCGATGGTGGAACACCCACGGCACACACATCAGCAAATGCTTGTACCGTCGTGTTCGGGTGTAAACGCCAAAACAGTTTATCGCAGATAGAGCGCTACGAGTTCATGCACAAGAAGCACACAAAAGGCATTTGAATAGTCCATAATAACTGCCTGTCTTGTACTGACTGGCTGGCCAGTTAAATCGTTGGGATCACGAAATTGTGCTCGTATTCCCAACTTTCTGCAAATTTCCTGCTCCACGCCTTTTGTTTTGTGTGACTTTGGTACGAGTTTACGGGGCCATCCCGACACCTTGAGCACAGCTAGAGGGACGAGGAGCCGCGACCTTGACCTGTCTTTCCGACGATAAACCCCCACGGCGCACACATCAACTAAATAATGCTAGTGCGGTCGTTTCCGGCGCCGAATGATTTATTTTTATCGCCGATAGCCTCCTTCTAGTTCGTACACAACAAGTATTTCAACAATGTCCAGCATGTCAACTGCTGTTCGTGAGTTCGACCAATACAACAAGAGCAGTTTAGACTGGTCATATTGGGTGCTCGTGTGGGGCAAGGCAGCAGAGCCTTCAAGATGTTGTTTCGCGGTTTGCGCCATAAAGGACAACACAAGCGAATGACTTCGTATGTATGCGCCGTGGGGATATATCATCGGAAAGCCTGGTGAAGGCCACGGCCCCCTTTACCTTTATTTACCTGGTACACGTGAAAAATGTGAGTTCACTCATCATGAACTTGCACACCTTCGATTGTAGTCTCCTTGAGCTAATGGCCGCAGCAGCATTAGCGATCACGTAACGCTGGAGAGCATACTCCTCACCGCGTACTTACAATATCCCCGAGCTGTCGATGTACACGAGGCCGAGCTATGAGTGTTACGTACGTACTCACTCGTAGCCCGTACATAGAGCCAACAGCAACTACTGCTGCTCTGCAACAGCCAGTTCTCCTACGAGTATACACCGAAATAAAGGTACGCGCACAAAGCTAGGCTGGTCTACAGCAGCACAGCAGTACACTGTTAATACGACATACCCGAACACAGTAAAATGACAAAATCAAACAACGCCACGAGGACATCGCCTGAGCATGCTAGTAAACTACAGAAGCAGGCGGAGATGCCGCCGTGCTTCGCTCGCGAGTGCAGTGTTGGTCGAGAGCTCTGCAGGGGACGAAAGCCCTACTGCTGGCTGTGCTTTGGCATGTTCCATGCCAGCCCTCTTTCCCAAAAGAGAGTGGAAACTGGATATATTGTTGATTTATCTAGAATATTCGGCTTTTCATATTATACCGAGAAATCGGCGCCCTCAGAGCAGGATTTCGTTTTCTGTCTTTATTGCATGTGCTCGTAGGACCTTTGGAATCCTCACAACAATGATCTTTGCGTTGTTTGTATTCTGTTTTTATTTCAGATTTTTGGTTTCTAGTTTTATTGTCGTTTTGCTCTTATTTTTCCGGTCGGCTTTTGTTGTTGTGTTCTTGTCCCCGGTACGCTGGCACTGCACTTGCTTGACACTTGAATTTGTGATCATTCTTCATTTTTCGGTCTTCCTCTGTCTCACAGTCTGCGACCACAGAATCAATGTCTCTCTAGGATAAGGAATCAGGACGGACAATGGGTGTACTGATGAAGTTGGGTAGAAAGGACGATTCAATACGAAGACAACAACAATGAGATGATTTTCACAATAAGGAGAAAAGAAAGCTGGTTCAGGCTGGGTTTTTCTCACTTGTGGTTGGGTGGGTTCTAAACCAACTCTCAATATACCAAAGGTAGCACGAAACGGCTCCTGAATTTCTTGTTCAAATAATACCCCGAAATTTCAGCCTCTGCCTTTCCTCGTATTGCTTGCCCTTCATGGCATCACTAAACTGTACTATTAATATTAATATTAAAAATAGTATGACGCTCTCTGGACTACCTCGTACAGTACAGCAGCACAACCAGGGTACATTATGTAGAGTTACTTACTTAGATCTCACTCCCTGAGTGTGCTCGGTTGGTCCATTCCTGGCCTCTCAGAGCTCCTATTTTGAAACCGCCTCTCTCTATTACTTGCCGGACCCTTCCAGTAGTTCTTTGTTTTCTCTATATCTCTCCAGGCACTTTCGGCCCTTTTTTCTTGTTTTCTTCTTTCGTTTCGTGTGCGTGCGTGTACTCCGAGCACGGCACTGTGGGCGGGTCCGGCGCCGTCGCGGGTGTCAGCGGGTGCTGGCAGGTAGAGGGGGCTTGGAAGGAGCGCGGGCGCCGCGTTCGTGCCTAGGCGTCGCGTGTGCCGCGAGACACGAGGGATGCATGACTGGACTCTGTCTGGCCTCCATTTGTGATTTTTTATAGAGTATGTATGAGTTTTTAAAGGTCGTTCGGGACTGCAAGATGATATTCAAGCGGTGCTTATTTTTGCGACCGGGCTGAAAATCAAAGAGAGAGGTACCCAGTCTGACTAACAACATTGTCGGGCTTGCGAACGACGGCCACGGTGAGCACCGGGCTTAACGAGAGGTGGTCGACGGAGCTAACTGTGGCAGAGAGTAAGGAAAGCTCTACCATGACCGAATCGGTGGCGAGGTGGTCGCGAAAGAACTGGCCAAACAATTTTGAGCCTGAAAGCGGAACATCCCTACCGGTGGCGAGTCCGTACGTGAGACCGGTGATGGTGTTGGTTGTCGCCTAAGGAGGTGTTCTACGATTACGGAGATTCACCCTAAATTTTCTGAGGAGGCTCTCATGTCCCCTCAAGGTATGATGCGGAACTCAACGGGGACAAGAATGAAACATACAACTGATGCTGCACGCATCTCGTACGGGCGGCGTACGAGGCTGAGAGAGAAGCTCTGCTGCAAGACTTTTTTTTTTTCATTCTTGACAGGTGCAAGGTGTTCCAATCGGGCAGAAAGTTATCACTTGAGGGGACGGGGATATATACTCCGAGTATATGTATAAACATTCATTTTTTTCGGTTTCATTTTCATTGTTCCTGCGGTGCTGCTATGCCGTCCTGTGCTTTCTCTTTCGTGCAGCAGTACATACAGCAAGCATGTCGAAAGAGGGCAAGGATTACCCTACCTCGGGTATGTACGTACGTACGTACGTACGTACGCACGGCATGTGAGCAAGCGTAGAGAGCAACGTACGTCCGGGAACAGCACGCGACGCGAAGCGTATGTGTGGCGTCCGAGCTGTTTTCTCCTGATTGAACCATTGCGGCGGGACCCTTGGCATCATCAACTCGCCAGTTTGCACGATGGACCATGAAAAAACTAGATTCAATTATGGATCCTTGTCCGCTTGCCATGGTAATTTGATGAAGTTTTTCTTCCTGAGCGAGTGTAGCGGGCGGCGTAGGTCGCCCGCAGGGCGCGTACTGATATACTTCGTACAACTCACGTACGATAGTCGCGCGGACAACCAACATCAATCAGCAGGAGCAGCCTAGGCTGCTGGTATACCAGATAGGGACGTGTCCTAACTGCAATGTGAGGACTCGCACGACGCTCGAGCATCATCGTGGTACTCGCGACTACTACAACAGCCGTAACGCTGTTGCTGCTGCTGCTGCTGCTGCTACACGCTCTTCCGGATGAGAAGATCACCCGTCTGGTGTTTTGGGCCGCTTCTTGTGTTATGTACGAATACGGTTGCATTTGCTATCCTGAGAGGGCTGCCGGCATTTTGACCGCCGGACGAGGAGGGTCTCGCAAACCTGACACCGCTCGTGCAAACAAGCAACCTTGCCAGCAAAGGCAAGGCCATGGCATATTGCTTACTCTCGAGGCCAAGGCCAGGCTGACTGCTTGAGTCGGTCCATCTTATCAAATGCCTGTGTGCTGCTGTATATACGTGTGCACAACATTAGCAAGTATCGGAAAATAGGGCAGAGCACGAGTTGGTTCTTCGAGCGGAACCCGTTCGTTTGCACATTGGTCTTGCCCAGGGGATCGTGTGGGAGTCTGCACCCAGATAAACAAGTCACCCAGATAAACAAGTCAAGCAACACCAAGCACATACGCCCCGTTCACAGTCAAAGCACAACCAGAGCAAGCACGCGAAAAACAGCACAGCACAGCGCTTCCGTCTCACCATATCATCGTCGATTCGAGAGGCATGATGGCCTGTCTCTACTCCGAGCTTTGGAAAAACTCGAGCCGATTGCGTATTTTCTTGCTTGAGACCAGCACTCCTTTCCCGAAGAATCAGCGCTTCCAGGCTTCCGAAATTTCCGTGCAGCGTAGACCAACTATATGCTTCAGAGTATGTGCGTATCTCTTCCTTATGCGATGCCCCTGAAGTCTCTGGAAGGCTTCGTGTTCGTCACTCTGGCTTGGGGAAATCGGGAGAGAATTTTGCACTTTCGGGGGTTCCAGGTCTTTCAGAGGCGTTACTATTGGGTGAAACGGTCAGAAACTAAAACGACATTTAAATTCTTCGCCCGATCGTTCAATTTGCCCGACCAAGCACTCGTACCTCGTACCTGAACCAAACGTTTCGTCTCCTCTTGACCATGGGTACAGTTGAAGGGACAGTTGAAGGCTGAAGACGCAACAGCACAGCGTCAGCTGGTAGCATCAGCGCCGACCACCTTCTTTCAAACTGGGGGTGATGCACTCGGACCACAAAATACTATGCTGAATGTTTCCAGGGTACGCGTTAAAGCTTTTACGACGACTCAACAACAACTGGCGAACGACGAAAAAGTACAGCGGTGAAACAAAAGTTGACGTTGAGTTTGGCGTTGAGCCCGTGAGCCTTGTGTGCTCGTGCCCTCCGCCAAAGCGCGGTCGAGAAAATGCATTATAAATACTGCTGTAGATGAAGGGTATACAAAGAAAATATGGTGCTCGATATACAGGACCCTATTCTATATAGGCCGAGGACTACGAATTACCAACGTACCTGGTACGGTATTTCATACCGTATTCATTCAAGGGTGTACTCCTTTACCTGGTAAATTATAGGAGGAGTGCATCACGGGTCACGGCGGGTAGCGGGTCAGGGTGAGAGGGCAATAGTACTACCAGGTACTTGGTTTTCCGTATCGGCTTCACGTAGGATATTATACGCGAACGGAGTATTACCTTCTCCTCCCTCTCGCGCTACCAAAAATTATCAGGTACCTGTATACTATTAATACAACAGTGTACAAATGTAACAACAGTTTAGTGCACAGCAGTATAAGGAAATCTGTTTTGTTCGCTATTTCACCCCCCCGCCCCCAATCCGCTATGTTTTCACCAGACACACCAGGCACCCACCATACACAAACATTTTTCGGGGACGACACGAAGCTACGATCTCTTGACGTGGGGTCAAGAATCAGCACGGACACTGGCGTGTGTGCTGGATGTCGACGAGTCGAAGAAGCGCGGTTTAAGTTGAAGAACACACACACGACGCACGATATGCGGGCTGGTTCAAGCAAAACGTCCCAAATTGTGTTCCGTCGCAAATGCCGCATGGAATAGCTTCGTAATGGCCGCCATGAACAGCGGAAGGGGGTGGCATCACCAGTTTTTCAGTCAAGGACCTAGGACTGGCGCTAGCGGCGAACGTGCAATCCCTGTCCCCACCAACCGCAGGCCTTCAAAGGCTATAAAGGGCTATAAAATGGTCAATGCAGTGGCGCTTCTTCTTCAGTAGTTCAGTATTACTGAAGGACATGATGAATAGGACCTACGGTATACCATGGTACGCGAAAAACTATTTACTTTTCCCTATTTTTACTACAGCAGTAACATTTGGTCCTATTCACCATGGTCCCCCGTAAGAGGAAGAAACTAGATTTTTGCCAACCTTTTTCATGAACGAGCCGGTTCAAGTCACAGTACCCCCAAGGCATGTCTCCAAAACATTTTGCGCAAATATTCGGAAAAATGACTGCGTAAGGTCAACGTCAAGTACGTACCTGTGTTACGATACTGCTTTGAATGAGGAACGACTCGAAGTGGAAAATATTACCGGACATCAATCGGTTAGAAGTCGAGGTGGCGTCATCGCGGTGATGTGCGAGAAGCACTGGACAGGATTATGCCGTCCATCCTGGAAATGGGAAATGGATCTTCAGCTCTCACGCCACGCAGTTTTGCGCTACTGGGCCGACACCCCGAACCAGCACTGTCAAACCAACCTCCTGTACCGCCGAATGAGAATCGGCGCGGCACAACGGGAGCTTTCTCGAAGAAACGGCGAGCGGTTTCTGGCAACCGACTATGGCTGCGTATCGCACACCGACTGGCTCCGCCGATACTTCAACACCGTGGTTCCCAACGGGGGCCACTTTTGGTACAAGGGCGACGACGGTCTGTGTTGGCTCGGGAAAGTCAGCGCGACTACGCCAACGGATGGAGTATATTTTATTCGAGTTTTGGACGACTCGGGACCGATCAAGCTTCCTCTTTCTGCGGCGCGCTACACGTCTTCGGCGAGAGCTGTTGGTACGAGGTTCTTGATGCCTTTCAAATTCACTCGGCTAGCGCGTTTGCACGGGGAGCCCAGCGCAACGTAGATGAACCTCGAGGCACCGCCGTGGAAAGCTGACGTTCGCTTCTCGGCTGCAATCAATATACTAAGTATATTTTTTCTCGACTTTTTTCCTCGACTTCGGGGGGGATTTTTTTCTTCGTGATGTTTTCTGAGTTATCGGGTCGGGGGTTTTCTGCTAGGTAGGTGTGTGTGTGTGTGTTTTTTTTTCTTGGGCTGGGCTGAGGATGATTTTTACGTTTTTTGTCCTGCCTACCTTCCAGCTCAGTGTTGAGGCTGGTCTGGGTAATCGGGACACTTATTTGTGGCACAAGACGCGTTGCCAGAGTTGTGACCTGGGTTCAGGGGGTTCTTGGTGTCTTGCGTGTTACTTTTCTTCTCGTTTTTGGCATTCACTTTTCCCTTTTCCATTTATCTTCCTCTCCCCCCGGCATGGCGATGGCTTTCGTTGGCGATTCATCCCTGCCCCCTAACGCTGGGTCTTCTTTTCATATTTTTTAACGTACTTTACCGGCTTCGTTGCCTTGCTGTTCAGAGGTGTGGTAGCGGGTTTTGAGGAGCCGCATCTTCGGCTCATGTTCTAGTTCGTGGAATCGGGGTTTCCGTGACTTCTCCCATAATACTGCATATTCTGCGGCTCATCAGAGTGGGCTAGTCTTATGATACTGCCTTGAAGGAGGCTGAAAGCCCTGTAATTGCATGGGTTCAGGCACTGGGGTCCTATTTGTAGTACTTTTGAGTCGTATCCTTAGGTGTAACAGTAACTAAGAATTAAACAAATGTATGCTTTCTTAGAAAAAATAGTTCACCTTGTTTTACCAAGGGTTAGAGATTAAGAATTCCTTTTGCTTACTTGAGAACTTTCCAAGATCCAGCTACTGGTGTAGTTGTGGAAAGAGGAAGATTAGACAAATTTGGTCGTCCTTTCTTAAGTGCTACCGTAAAACCTAAATTAAGACTGAGAACGAGGGGTTTTCCCGGTGGACGCGAGCTTGGCTCTCAGTTTCCACCGTGCACGAAAGGAGTAAAGCTGCTCTCCTTCTATCTCTGAGCAAAGAGCACACGTGAGTACCAATGAGTATTGGCTTATTAGCCAAACCTGTCTAGGGATACAAAGTGGCCCGCCTGCTGATTTCAACCCCTGGTAGAATATAACGTCAAACATCTATACTACACACTGAAACTCGTCATTATAAGGAAACTACTCGTACTGTACGCAAATTACACACATACCGATACGTGTTTTCCGCACGATAACCTCGAAATGATCATGTCATTTGTATGGATCGATTCTGATGATTTTTGGCACACACACAACACGTGTTCGTGAGCCCCTCCTGATAGCCCCGTTACAAACAGTTTTGTGTGCGTGGTTTCCCACCAGGAATATGGGATTAACTAAGCCACGCTATAATCACGGGTTTTTGTCATGGAGTGTAACATAACTTCAGTTTGTCTTGATTTTCGCTGAAAAGTACCTATTAATAGTACTGTCGTACACCGTTCACAACAATTGTCAAGATTTCGGGGAGAAAGCGTTTCTCGTTGTTGTCATGATTATTCCGTGATATTTCTTTGTTCGTGAGGGTCGCTTAACGAGGAGCATGTTTTCTTTTTTTCAGTATTTTCCCGAAATTTCGGTATGTTTCCGTTTTTTTCTGGGAAAAGCCGAACCCGACCCCGAAAAATGACGTCTTGTAGTTTTTGTGGTTTTCAGGAAATTTAGGTGCAAGGCTGTAGAGGATCGGGCAGCCCCACCGCTCGAGCTGTGCCACCACTGCCAAGCGCACAAGGCTGACAAGGGTCGTTCCTAGGGTCATTCGCAAGTCATGGCCGAGCGCAGAAGGCGCAATAGCTTTTTGGGCTCTCGTGGGCGAGTTCACAAGGCGACCGGACCGAGGTGGCCGACAGACTGAGCTCGGTGAGGGCAGTGGCTTGAGACTTCGTCGCGTTGGGCGTTATAGCGTCGCGAGTCGGTGATGGATTGCCCTCCCCAAGGCACCGGCACCTGCCTACGAGCCAGGCCGATGGCATCGGGACCACCGCACGGATGAGTTCCGCGAGCGCAGCTGGTGTAGTAATGGTTCTGTGCCGGGTGGGCGATTATTTCGCGAGCCAACTGAGGCACGTACTCGACAAGATTCGACCCTCGCTAAATTTGGTGGGATGCCGAAATTTCAGGAAAAAACGAAATGTAATACGCGTCCTTAAGATCGAGCCTTAGGAATGGCTCCTTTTCTAGGCATCACTTGCACTTCGACAATCACATGTAAATCATCGACGATCGTCATTACAATCCCGAGAAAAACGTTTTCTACACGCAGCTGATAAACAGCACCAACAGCACAATGACCACTACTCGTACGGAAACGAGGGCGGTATTCGTTGGCCCAGGACTAAAGCGAGCCGCAACCCCGAACCGCCAACAAAAATAAGACGACGACGAGGAGGTGCACCAGGGGTGATTCCACACATCACACAAACCACAGACCACTTCGTGATCTACATGCTTTCCGAGGGACAGACCATTTCGCGATCTAGATGTTTTCCGAGGTCAGATAGATACCTGATCTGTTTTGGTCTAGCCCATGCTATAGGGTGGCAGCCGTTACAACCTGCATGATCTACAGTACGACAATTTTCCTTGGGTTGGATCTGCTCTGTAAGGCAGATCCTGCACACCATCACGTGACGGCAGGTGAGGATCTAGGTGATATATCTGTGGATAGATATACAAATACATATATATATATATATCGTGATCTATCAGCCCGATCTGTGCATGCACGCTTAGCTGTTCCCACATCTCGCTCACGGCCACACTGCCTTCCACCCCTCGTTACATCTGATCCCTGATGCAAATCGGGGGTGCTGGGCTCGGCTCCCGGGGGGTCGTACAACAGGGACAGCCCAGCCCCCCCCCCCCTCCTCCCTGCCCTCCGAGACCCTGACATTCCCCGATCCCAACCTCTACAGCAGCAGCAGCCACAACAATAGCAGCAGTCGCAGCATCAGCAGCAGCAGCACTACCCCTACACCCCACTGCCATACAACCAGCTTCCATATTTACGGCAGCAGCAAGCAGTATTCACACTTGCTTGACACGCTACATACGTCGACCTCCAGCATCCGCAAGACGTTCTTCCTCCTTCTCCTTCTCCACCTCCTTCCCCCCCCCCCTTTCGTTTTTTGTTTCCCTCTCTCCCATTCCGCCAAAAACCAACCATACCACATTACGCAACGCCAAGCGCAGACTCCACAAGACGAACAGACTGACGGATGATTAATCTCGATCACAGGATGCCAGGGACCGACCGACCACCCGACCTCCGGCCACGCTCCCCGCTCCAACCATATCACCGAACAAAATTGCCAACCCGGTCACCGCCTGATCGCAGCGAAGCGACCTCGCGGAAGGGGTGGGAGGAAAATATATACCGGTATATATACGTGTAGGCTACGAAGCTGATAGGTTCACTTCCTCAGTGTAAGCGTATCATTTTCCGAAATCTGATCCATCGTCGTATCGGACCACTCTGCCTGTCGACGATCACTCGTCCCATCGGGTCGCTTGTCCAGTCGGACCATTCATCCCATAACATCACTCGTCCAATCGGACACTTCGTCCGATCGGGCCACTCATCCCATCGGATCTCTAGTTTAGTCGGGCCGCTCGTCCAATGGGACTACTCGTCCAATCAGAGCCCCCGTATCTAATCGGACCACTCGCTCGTCCAATCGGATAACTTCACTCGTCCAATTACAGGTCATTGTTCGCGAATCCACGCGACGGGGAGAGGTGGCGCAGCATTGGCGGGTCCCACACGCGCGTCCTCGGTACCTCGGCCAATCGCTGCGCCAGATGCTCCGGCAGAAGGTCCTTCCTCGTCACAATGCCAACCACCTGCACCCGCCCCGAGGGAGGGAGGGAGGGAGGGAGGGAGGGAAGGAACCAGTGTCCGAAAGAAACGGGCCAGGGAAAGGAGTCAGGAAGGAAGCAGAGAGGAAAACGCCTACTTCGCCGAGCAAGCTAACTCCCAACTAATCACATGGGAGTCAAGTCGGCTTTTGCTCACAGCAGCATGTAGCCCGGATTAAACTCGGCCCCCTTTACAGATACGACCACGTATTACTTGGAATTAGAGTTGGAATACAGTATACTACAGTAAACCCTACCAGAATACATTGGCCTACCGTATGACACCATCACACTCGTTGATAATATAACACACCCCTCTGGGACGAAGTCCTGAGACGAGTTTTCTCAGAAACTGGGACACTTGAAACACAAACGAAAATGGCGGCTGTGGGTAAGATCTCGACAAGACCTCTCCATATACGCATTGCTCGGCGTTTTTTTCGCACCTTCTCTGACGTCGAGAAAGCCAACTTCGAGAAAATCATCGGAGGGGGGTGTGTTTTATCACCCGGGTGGTAGCGTTACACGGTAGGCCCAAGGCTATTTCAAGAATGGCGGGTCACGGCAAGGTTCCGAAGCTACTGCTGTACCTCAGATTAGGCGTTTTTTCTTGTTGGCGCGGCCATGCCGTACGTATGTATCCTCTACTACAAAATAGAGCCCATGACGCTCATGTGTCGGGCTTATCAGCATATTTTGTTCCCTCTTTCAACCTTGTCAGTGCTTACCGCACTGTATATCTACCCACCTTCGACTCTAATTCCAAGTGCTTCTGTCCACATAACGGGGGTGCCGCTCTGACCGGGGTTATAATCCTTTTGACCCTTTTTGTTAGGACTGCGGTCCCATTTTGGGGCCAAACTAGTCAAACTCTGAGTAGTTTGTCCCCAAATCGGGACTGCGGTTCTAAAAGGGTTGAAGACCGCAGTCCTGTTGTGGGGACAAACTACTTAGAGTTTGACTGGTTTGGCCCACGAGTGTATACGAGTAAGCATATTTTGTTCCTTCAAGTCGGTTGTTTGGTGAGACATACCACTCCTCACGTCAGGAGCCTCAGGAAAAAGATATCCCTACCACTATTATGGGGGACCATAGTAGATAGGACTAAATATTGTCAGTAAAATAAGGGGAATATGTAGGTTTTTGCGTGTACCGTAGGTCCTATTTACTATGCCCCCCCGTGATACCATAGTCACTAACATCGCCCCCCACCCCTCCCCCCTTCCCCCCGCAACGTAACGCCCCCAGCCTCGATCGAAAACTGCGAAAAACACACTGTAAGAGGGTTCCTCTATACTGCCGGTACGCCCCGAAAGAGACGAAAAACATACTGTAGAGGACGGTTCCTCTACAGTGCCGGTACATGTATGTGCGCCAGGTAACAATGCCGGTACTATATGTGACGGCCACCGACACGACTCCGCATATTGCCACGGGGAACCATAGTAAATAGGACCAAATATTATTAGTGAAAATGGGTGAATATATAGGTTTTTGTGGGTACCATAGGTTTCATTTACTCTGGGCCCCCGTATTACCACACCGGTGAAGCCCCTCTGTGCCAAGCGTCTCATCACACAGGCACTATGGAGGGGACGTTGCTGCACCTGGTTGTGGTGGTTGACGACGCAAAGATGTCGAAGGCCCAAAGTGCGGAACAGGCGGTACGTCCGGTTCAACGACGCCGACTCTGTTTTCGTTGGGGTTTCCAGCGCCAACATTGCGCGCGGGGGGATGGGAAGGCAGGGGGGGTGCACGGGGGGGCGGAGGAAAGAGGAGGGGAGCGGGCAGGGGTGGAAGGGAACAGGGGGGGTGGGAAGGGGCGTGGACTCATTTGTTACTTGCCTTACTCATTCGGCCATTGACCACGCACCTCTTTCGAGACGGAGCAGGGGGGGGTACTCGATGGGAGAGATGTGTTCGATCTCACGCACGGCCGTAGTCGTGGGGAGGCGGGGGGGGGATAGTGGGGATGGAGGAAGGAGGAGGGGTGGGTGGAACTTAAAGTCGTGCTCATTTGGAGTTTTTTTATTGGGCGCTTCTAGCTGTTTATCGTAGGAGCAAAATTATTCTTCAGGCGACTCGGTTTTGCAGCATAACTGCTCAGAGATGTGGAAAATAGAGTTAGCGGAGTTGAGCAAGGTTGTTCGTCATGACCGCAAGCACAGACGTACTGGTGGCATTCACAAGAATAAAAGAATTCGTGCCTGATGCAGGGTCAAAATTTGCTTTTGAAAAATCTATATACTTCGAAGTACATCGCTGTTTTTACCAACAAAATTGGTCCTAATTACTATGGTCCCCCGTGAAATAAGAAGAAAAAAAAAGGCCCCCAAAAACATTGTTTCATCCCCTCGTGACGAGGCGGAACAAACCTGCTAATTCTTGCGTTCGAAATCCTCAGAATTCAGGGTGCTAAAACTCGGGAGGCAGAACGTTGCGTTTCTTTCTAGAACCCGCTCGTATTATGGAGGACCAGAGTAAATAAGACCAAATCTTGGTGGTAAAATTAGGTAAATATGTAGCTTTTAGTGTGTACCTTCCAGCAGGTCCTATTTACTGTGCCCCCCAGTAATAATATATATGTAGTGCGGCCTAATGCTTACGCAGGCCGTGTGCGCTCGAACAAAAAAACACGCCATCCCGCCGCACTCCAAACACACCGCCGAAACCACTCTAGCCCGGCGACCGCAGCCGCCTCAAGGAGAGGTGAGACGCGACACGTTCCACGCGTCACCGTTGCCCGTGTTCGCCCGCTTCCATAGATCCCACGTTCGTGTAAACTTGGCCTCGTGCAGATCTCGCAATCAACGGCAATGCCAAAAAAGCCGCAGACAGACATGTACGCAACAGACAGACTACAAATCAAATTAATGGAAGCCTGTGCGGACCTCGGTATGAAGAGGCGTTTTTCCCCGCGTCGGCAAAAAGTGGCCTCGTTACTGTCACGGGGGACCACAGTGAATAAGACCAAATATTGTTAGTGATACTAGGGAAATGTATAGTTTTTTGTGTGTACCGTAGGGCCTATTTAATAAGGTTCTCCGTGAATATGAAAAAGCAATGGAAGCCTGTGCGCACCTCGGTGCGAAGAGGCGTTTTTTCCCGCGTAGATAAAAAACAGCATCCCGAGCGCTAATAGTAGAGAAGGAAAAATGATGCAAGGTGTTCTCACACTTGCGGGAGGCCTTGCGCGTTCGACGAAAAAAAAGGCCAAACTAAAAAAAAACACTAAAATTTCGCCGCACTCGGAGGTCGCCACCAACACCACAGCAGCCCGGAACCGCGCGACAACCTCGAAACGGCGCGCGACGAGACAGGCCTCACTATTGACGGGGGACTACAGTAAATAGGACCAAGTATTGATAGTAAAAAAAAGCGTAGTATATAGATTTTTGTGAGTACCGTAGGTCCTATTTACTACAGTATGTGCCCCGTAATAGTCTGCTCTTGCCGACGAGACAAGCCCCACTAGGTCCCGGAGATGGAGATCGGTCACGTACAGCTTCCGCAACCCGAGAGATGGACCGCCGACCGACATAACACGGTCGTACCATACCCATCTACAAAAATGAATCCGTGCTCGCATTCCGGTACGATGAGGCCTTTCTCGGCGAAACAGTCGAAAAAACGGTCTCGTTGAAACAAAAACATGAAAGCGAAATAACAAAAAAACAGAAACAGAAACAAAAACGAAAACAAAAACAAAACACCACCCCCACCGTTTATGACGTAGGGCGCCGTGTTGACGTACGGTCTGAGGTCTATCCACATTCTCCTCTCCTCGTCGGAAAGGCTGATCGATTCGATGGTGGGGTAGCGGGGGTAGATGCGCTCCATCGCCCCCCACGAGATCAGGGGTGAAATGCCGTTGCCACCGCCGCTGCCGCCTCCTCCACCAGGCGCCGACGGGTGAAGATGGTCGTGCTGCCCAGGCCGAGCTCTTTCATCCGGCCCGAAAGCCTTCTGGTGTAGCAAGAGCATCAAGCACTTGCTGCAGAGGGTTTCACGACATTGGGAGGCGGGAAGAGGGAAGGTGGGGGGGTGGTTTTCGCCCGTATGCCTC